>JBBMOC010000017.1:4380465-4515728 GCA_037975185.1 Centropyge bicolor | reverse complement strand
AGGGGGGGGGGTGAGGAGAAGGGTGTCGGTGGGGGGGCTGGCGAATCATTTGTTTTTTGCCTTCTGCCTTATTGTATGACACAAGAAAATCTGACAGTTATCATAATGGAAGGATGAATCATTCCCATAATTGAATTTGCAAGTGGAACGGCTTCAGTGGCTGTGGATTTAAGGAGACTGTACCGCCAGCCATTATGGGACAGAAGTGTTATTTTTCTCATTCTTCTCACAATTAATAGTCATTGTTGACAAGAGAGGGCTCGCTGCAGACAGCTGGGCTGCTGTCCCTGAATCAGCACGGTCAGGCCATTTCACAGCATTTTGTTAACCCCCAGACGATGTGGATGAGCCGGGAGGTCATTTTGGTGTGTGTGTGTGTGTGTGTGTGTGTGTGTGTGTGTGTGTGTGTATGAACAGTGTCGGTGGAAGTGGAAAAATACCAAGGACCCTTCACTCACCCCTTTTGGCTTTTTGTGGGATTAAGTGTTTAGTACTTTGTGTCTGCGTCTAATATCAAAGCAGCAGCACATGTTCTTGGTCGCATTGACTCAGCATTTTCACTTTGCACCCATTTGCACTTTCTCCCTCTGCTCTCCTCTTATATGTACCTCACTAATCTCACCATCTTTACCTTCCTCTTCTGTCTTATCTTTGTCCCTTTCTCTGTACCTCTGTCTCTCTGTTCCTCTTACCCCTTCTGTTCCACTATTGGTGGATTATTACACTCACCTTTCCTCCTTATTGCCATTCTCAGTGTTACAAGGATTTTGAGAATTCGTATTTGAGGCATGCCAGATTTTAAGGTGAAGTGCAACATTTTGAACAAATATGATTTATTCATGTGATGGAGGCAGCTAGTACGTCTATCTTAAATTAGATTTTTGAAAATGTTTACTGGAGTGCAGATTGTTGGGTAAGAGCTTACGTTAGCTCGGCCATATCGACTAAGAAGCAATAATATATAACAGCTATAATAAACAATGCAATTATGCAAGGCAATGCAAAACCGCATGCTTAAAAATAATTGAACGAACACCTATCAGAACTTTGATAAGGGGCGATTCTGCAAAATCTCACACAACAGCCAGTGTGCTTTCTTTATACATAGTTAAAGAGAGGCAAACAAAACCCTTATTTTAAGGTTAAGGAAAATTCTGATTACAGAAAAAGCAAACGCTGAATGTTGCATAGATGGAAATTGTAAACTCCTGCAGTCTCCTACATGAATGTCAGATGTGTTTCACCACTCTGACATTTCATTGCTACATAAAAGGGAACAGCACCTCCTGCATTTTTACAATATCATTGGCACCAAACACTGGCAATAAACATAAATTATGCACCACAAAATCCTAAAATATGAACAGGAATACTGGGCTGCTCACAAAGAGTTTTAAAAAAAATTAAAATTTCATAAGTAATGATGAAGCAATTAGGGAGCTGGCACACAATTAAGCAATAGTTTGAAGCACAAATGTAAACAATGAGCTGGTTCCCGCTTCTGGAATGTAAAGGATTTCTGCTTCAAATCATTGTGAAATGAGTTTCTTTGGGTTTTGGACAGTCTGTCGGACGGAACGAGAAACGGCCCTTGGGTTCTGGGAAAGCGCATTTTTAAATCCATGACAATTTGTACTCCAAACCACAAATGCATTTACTTAAGTAGACAATGTTTCAACCCCGGTACATTCTTCATCAAGTCATTTAAGAAAAAGTCGAACGCAGATCTGACTGGGATCGAAACGTTGTCTGCTTGTGTGCTGTCTCTTTTCATCAGTGCTGCTTTCCAATAACTTTGCACCCACATGTGATGTGTGTGCAGAACTACACTTTCTAATTTGTGGAATAAAAATTACTTGTAAGTCTAATTACACGCTTGAAAACATTCATTACATGACCACTATACTATGGATTAAATCAGGTGTTCGTGTTATTGTGTCCGAATAAGTCTCGTCTCTAGCTTTCTGTCTCCCTGTTACTCCCACCCACTACCTATATGTTTTCACCTTGTCCTCCCTCAGCAGGACTGCAGACACTTTGATCTCTCATTTTTTAGTCTCTCTGCCCTCTCCTCTCTCTCTCTCTCTATCTCTCTCTTTCTCTCCATCCTCCCCCACCTCTGTATCTCTTCTCACTCTGCTTCTATCTATTCTTTCTCTCTTCCTCAGGAACACTCTATACCCCTGTCTCTTTACTGACCTCTCTCTCGTCTCTCTCACTATCTTAGCTCTCACCGGTCTCTTCAATCTCGACAGTGCACTTTCTCTGTTACAGTCCCCCCCTTCCTCTCTCTCTCTCTCTCTCTCTCTCTCTCTCTCTCTCTCTGTTCATTGGACATGGATAAATTCTTCCCAGTGTTCTCCTTGACAAAGAGGCCCTCAGTCAGTGACACCGGCTGCTTGGGGAACCACGGTGCTCCTGTGACACTGTCACATCCGAGCATGTCACGCACAAACATGCACACATAGACGCACAAGCATCAGCTATTTGCACACACATACACCAACTCTCGAGGAAGGTCCATAGGACATTGTGTGTGTGCTTGCCTATGCATAAGCGCGTCTCTTTGTTTTCTCCACGTCTGTGTCCCGATGCATGTCGGCGTGTTATGTGTTTGTACGTGCCGGCAGTGAGTTTGCATTTCAGCCTTCCTGCATGCATATGTACCACCTGCTGTTCGGATCAGTTTGGTTTGGGGGGGGTGAAGCTCAGTGCGCTGCTTTCCCCAGGAGCTGTTTAAAAAAGATGTGCGGTTCAGTGTCACTAGCTGTCGACGCAGGTTCCACTTGTTGCAGCTGTGGCTTATGTAAGCACAGCAGTTTAATCACAATTAGGAAGCTCTCCTTGAACTCACTCACCCCCTGGCTTGTTTGGAGAGCTAAAATTTGCATTCAGAACAAAGCCTTGGAAATATAAGAGTGATATTATTACAAACGGCGCGGCAAAGAGAACAATGTCTGAGTCAGAATAGAGCACTGTCAATTTAAATTAGTGTTAGCTATCAGGTGCATGTCACAGTGAGCGGTTTAATTTTCAGCATAAATGGCTGGTGTGAGTTTAGTTATAGGATTTTATACAATAGTATTGGTTCATACTAGATTTGACTTATGCAAATCCCATTGTTGGACCATAAACTAAATTTTTACTAACTTGCTCTATTTTTGTAGTTGTCTTTTTCCCAACTACTGCTCCGACTTCACAGCCGGCCGTCCGAGGAGGAGGCATGTCTTTTTGAATTGCCTCTCCTGAGGCTTCTTTCAAATATTTTCACTTATGTGCTAAAGGGTTTTTGTGTGCGTGTGAATAGTATTTTACTTGTCTTCCTAAAGAGCTTAACAGCAATGGTGTGAGCCTGTGAGGCCCTTTGAGACAAGCAAGGACTCGTATGCATCCTTCATACATCTTGAGAAGCCTTCATCCGATCTACTTCACACGTAGTGGGTGTATTGTTGGGGACCCAAGGAAGTGCAGTGTTGAGTGTGAAGTAGGTTGGATGAGCAGTTCTCCAGAAACATAAAAATGACAAGTTAAAATGACAGTCTGTGTCTACATTAAAGCTGGGGCGACTTGTCTATAGAATCAATGTCATCGACCAGGTCAAAGCATGGATTCCCCTGGAGAACAAGCTGCAGCTAAAAAACCTCGTGTGAAAAGTGATATCTCCACTACTGGACGTTATACAACACGTCATGTGTCTATCATCATTTGTAAGTAAGAAAATGGCTTAAACTGAGATTACAGACTGTTGTTAAAATGTCTGAATCGTTTCAATGATTTTCCTCACACTGATGCAGAAAGATATTTGACAGTGATTATCTTAACTGCATATTACTCCAGTGATGAAATAAATCCATGTCATAACCACTTCACGTTAAGTAGAGTACTTAAGTAAAATTCAGTGATTAATGTGTCACAGTAATCCCTTTGAATTTGATGTCCAGTATTTTTCGAATCAGGCGCCTGACAAATAGGGTCCATTATTATTATTATTAATATCATAACACGGTAGTCATGTGGAGATTAGATGATGATGATTAGATGATGGAGTGAGAATTCTGAAATATTAGAAAAACAAATTTTGGATATTTATTTTGGGTAAATTACTCTTTAGAAGAATTGATAAATTAGTTGTTAGGTTAATCGACTAATTGACAACAGAAACATTAACATTAATCGATTGAAAAAAATGTCTTAGGCGAAGCCCTAGACTGCATTAAACTTCGAGCCATGTAGAGAGAGGGTTGGGGTTAACCCTCTGGAGGCCCTTGCATTAACTTCAGCTGACTACTGATGCAGACAATTTAAATTATGCCTGTTGCTGTACAGAAAGAAAAACTCTGTTACATCATGAAAGCACTTTAGAGTCAGAAGTTTAGTTTGCTCAATCAGTCAGAGCGCAAAGGCCTCACAACACAGAGATGTTTGTGACTCACTGGAAGCCGGCGAGTGAATATTGCTTTCAAATAACCAAATATTTACAGTGAACATGAAACAGAAAAATGGAAGCAGCGCTGCTATATGCAGTGAGACAGACAAAGGTAAGAGTGTTTGCCTTCGCACTGCCGTAGCTCTGTGATGAACCGATGAACCGACTCCACATAGCTCTCCCACTTAGACACCCACACATCAGACACACACACACGCACGCACACAACAGATACATATACACAAACATATCCAACATATTCGCCCTCATGCGCGCACACACACACACACACACACACACACATACACACACATACACAGGTTGTGGATTAAATGACTCAGATGGCATTTGCTCTTTCTGTCTCTCTCTCTCTCTCTCATTGTCAGGTTTTGCTGCCGTGGCAACAGAGTCGAGGATGAGAGGAGGAGGGAGTGTGAGGGAGACATGGAGGGGCGAGGAGAGGAGGAGAGGGAGAGAGGGAGCTGGTGATGGAACAGGTAAATGAGAGATCTGGGAGTCAGTACCCACTGGTCATGTGAGGCTTCGTCGCTGCTGCAGTGTGTGTTTTTCTATGTGTGTGTGTGTGATTGACTATGTTCTAACAGCGAGAGGCAGAAACACAAGGAATGTGTTTTTGCGACGTGACTACAAGTGTGCACTCTGCGCCCGACTCGGGTGTGTGTACTGTATGACTAGGACATGTTGCGTGTCCACTCATATTGTTGTGTAACTCTGTCACCCACGACCACGTCTAAAAATGGTCATCTGAGATCAGGACCAACCATCACACTATCAGAGCTGATAGGGAGCGACCGCGAAGGAGAGGAGAGAAAGAAAATAAAGGGGCAACTGAGTGCTGCGAAAGTGCTCTTGTGATTCGAGTTTACATGTGGGGCTTCTGGTTTGTGTTTTCGTCTGTACTAATTTGCTCTGCAGAAAGCAGCATGCTCAAATTTGGTTTGTTTTCAGCTGCCCCGGGCGAGAGACAAATTCTCTCTGACTGCACTTCTCAGACTCAGTTCAACATCTGAAAAGGATTCACTTGCAACTATGCAAAGTAACTATGCAAAGACAAAAATAAGTAGGGCAAGCCACTGTTCTCATTCAGGGGAGCAAAGATCGTGCTCTCTTGTAGAGTTAAACTGTCAAGTATTTATCTCGAATGCCAGGGTTAAAATCCTGTCAAAAAAACAAATCGTTACATCATATTTTTTTCATATTTTTCTACCAGCATTTTTTTTTTTTCATTGAAGACATTTCGTGAAGGAAATTTGTGAGAAATCAGTTTGGTTTTTTTTGCTCAAGGAAAATGTGCATGGATGTGTAATAAATGAACAAGACTTGAATCATCTCGAAGTTAGATGAAGTGTGTTTTTATGATCGCTGCAGGTGTGATGAAACACTCTCAGAGAATCAATATGAAAATATAAAAACATCATTATGTCTTCCCAGTGAACGTCTTTCTGTGAACAGACATTAAACTTGACGATGGAAACGATCAGACAATGTGGTGGTTTCAAATTAACAGCAGCATAAGAACAGCATTATATTAGTAATTGCCATTTGTAAGTACTTGCCACTTCAACCTCCTGGCTGATTCAAAGCCTTCTCCACATATCCATTTGTTAATCTGTTACTGTAATACATTTATAAGTTAAGTAGGCACCAGGCAGTGAATGCTGAAATACTTTAATTTAATGAAAACAAATGTAGTAATTATCTTGTTTACTTCATGTTCCACTGCCTGACATTGTTTTCTGGTTGTGTTTAGGATTGTGCCCGGGGACAAAAGCATAAAAAATACATTTTCACTTTCAATGCTGCTGCTGCTAAAATAGCTGAGAACTTTGCATCAGTGCCAGATGGTGAATATAAGCCATGAATAATGCCATGCGACTCGAGACGCCGCCAATCTGTGTTGACTCAGCGACAATCTGAAGTCTGTGTCTTAATAGATAATACTGACTTTGGCCTTCATGTTACTGTAGCGGAAAAATCTGACTGTCACCAAAGATTAAATCTAAATGTGGCATCTACAATTAAAGGAATAAATACTATATCTTTTCCCTCCATGTGCATGTGCACAGACAGAGAGATGAACAGGGGCAGTCCTGCTGGCTCTATTTGATGACTTAATTGATCAAATTATTTTTGAGCAATTTATGAGCGGAGAAAAAAACAGCACCATCCATTTTAAAAAGGTCACAGAAGCGATAGGTTAACCCAATGAAGCCCTGAGGGATTTCATTTCATTTTGTCTCATGTTGAAAACAACATGGGCATGAATATAGCTCATGACCTTGGTCGATGTCATTGCCTCTCTTCCATGTTGTCTTTCATTCTGCACTCTGCAATATCCAGCACAGTGGAAATGCCAGGAGAATAATCTTTAATAATGTCCTTTGCCAGATTGTGGAGTTGCTCAAACGCACAGTAAATGCCATGTTGCTGGAGGAGGCAGCGACCACACAAAATAATGAATTTTCAGTGCTCGATTTGTGTTAAACCATAAATAATCCCTTTAATCAAATGATTTCATCAGGTTTACTCTCCTTTTTCAATTTTACTATATAAGCCCACAGACCATAAATACATTAATAACTGTATTTTAATACTGACCGTGGAAAACTGCTTTCATCCGACCATATTGAATATGCTAATCCTAAAGCTGTGCATATGTTCTGTCGTGGCTGCTTGTTGCAGATTATTATTGCACATTATGAAATAAAAGTTTAATTTATTAGCATTTATGTTATGTAAATTGCTCGGGGATAGTTTGTTCTACTCTGATTGATGTTAGCCTGGCTGAGCTATTCAACTGGCTGTGATACATATTAATCACATCAAATTAGTCATATAATTACCTATTGAGATTTGTGGTCTAAACAGGGGCTATTAGTCGATATTTATCAGAATTTTGTTCCCCTGAAAAGCATTTCACAGTTTGCCTGAATATGTTGCATGTCTCCTCAAGATGTTGTATAATTCTGTCACCCATGACTGAGTCTAAAATTGGTCATCTCCGCTCAACACGAGACATCACACTATTAGGCCTGATAGGGACTGACTGCAGAGGGGAGAGGGAGGGGCAGCGAGATTCAGCAAAATACAGAAATATGGAGTGACTGGGCACTTTCAAAATGTTGTTGTGCATCAGTTTTGCATAAAAAGCTTTTTATTTGTGTATCCATCTGTGCTAAATGCATTACCGACAACAGCATTCTCAAATTGTTTTCAGATGCCCTGAGCAAGAGGCATTTTCTGCGTTCTGTACCTCTCAGGCCCAGCTGAGAAATAAAACAGGACATCACGCAAGAAGCAAAAGTGACTTTTTTAGGATTTGACCAGGAAGTATGATTAATGAACACAATTTTAGTTTCCATGTTGTAGGAAACTGAATTTTTTTTTTTACTATTGTTGATGAAAAAGCATAAAATTTCTGCAGTGTTTTACAACACATTGTATTGTATATTACCATTTTGAACAAATACATTTTGAAATAAATAAATAATAAAGGAATTCAAAGTGATTGAGTAAAATTGTTTCAACTAACTGACAACAGTACTTACGGAATTGGATTGAGAAATCAGAACTTTTTAGTGCTGTGACAAAATGCAAATACCAACAATCAAGTAGAAATAAATGTAAAGAAGAAAAGTAATGTTTTGAGTGAAACGCTGATATTCTCACTGTGCATTAGATGAGTGTATTACGGGTGCAGCTCAGTCAACTTCAATATGTATTTCTTCATTCATGGCTATGATGGTCAGCAGCAGAGCAGTGGAGGCCAGAGGTCAGAAGCATAACAATGGCTCAGATGATCAAAAACATCATATCTGACAAATGATGAATAATTTCTTGCCATTTGGGCCTTGATTCTATCTGTAAGTCAATATTTAATGTCCCTCACCAGCAGAACAGATTGGCTGTTCAACCCTCTCCACACGTTTCGGCTGAGTAGGAGAGCTGCCTCCCTGCAGAAGAGGGGTCCAAATATAAAAAGAGAACAAAGTGCTATACTGCTCATTTTCAGTCGAAATGCAGGTCACTTTCACACGTTGTGCGCATGTGTGTGTGTGTGCGTGTGTGTGCCTCCATGACCGCAGTGTAACCTTCACAAGGTCAATTAAGTGATTCAGTGGTCAAACACTGCAGCAGTACATTCAGTTCGGCTTTCTCATGCTAAATTGTTGGTTATCCCTCCGCCGGCTCTATGCTAATGGATGGTAGCATATGCTAAAAGCAATGTCTGTTAGAATATTTATGCAACAGCAGCGTATTTAATGCAGGATTAGCATTTGTTTGCTCCATTGTTCAGTAAATCAGTACCAAGCACTGGTGAATAAATGCATAATACATTTAGTTAGCTCATGGTACATTAGCCTTACAAGTTCCACAACTACTACAGAATTATGAATATCCACATTCATTTTTTATATAACCTACGACTGGCATCTCAAATTAGAATCACTCATTCACATTACTTAATCTGGGGCCGTTTGAACTTAATTATGCATGAGAAATGTGTGTTTATTCAATTGCTTATTTATTTGAATTCCTATGTGTAGCGTACTATCACCTTTTTCATGCCCAACAGCTGCATTTTTTCACGCCTGGATACAGATTGAGTAAAATAAATTAAAAATGTTATGAGTTTTGAGGTTGAAAGTGACATAATACAGTATGTGCTATAATCATCCAATGTGATTGTGTATTGGCATGTATTTATGTACTGTATGTGTTGCACATTATCCCAACAGGAATGATGAACACTGTGTTGGTAATGATGCATTGTACTTGTGTGGACAGAAATCACATAATTAGTCTGTTTCCAGCACTAGATTCATATAAGTACAGTATCTATAATAGCATGCAGCCTGAACTCAAATGTCACAGACTCTCTCTATTAGATCAGCACCATGAAACAAAAGCTATTCCACTGTCAAAGGAGCTGCTGCATAAAGCTCTGCAATCATTATGACAATGTCCAAAAACTGCCCGAGAGAAGAGAAACCAAACTCTCTGTTTCCATAATAATCCATAAAAGAATGGACACAAAAAGCCACAAAACGGTGTTATGGGCGATGGAGAAGAGATAGTTTTAATTGAATCGCCCATATTAGCATTTTAACTGCAGTGTATGTTGCTGTCCATGCTGCAGTGGTGATCATTGAGGAGCATGGCTCAGAATTTGGCAACAACAAAGCGCAGTGTGTTTTTGAAAGCAGCACTTGTGATATGCTGCATGTCTGAGATAAATGTAAAACAATGTAATATGACAGGAGGGGAGACCGGTGGCTGCGCTTCCTGAATTTACTCGTCCATTTTATTGCCAGTGTTTTCACGTGGTGCGCCTGGTCAAAAAAAACGAGTTCCCCGAGGAATGAAGAGGGTGTGATTTGAAAGTTGCCCTATATTTGGCTCAGTTGCTTTCAAATACAGCCTGTCAAGTTGCGCCGGGTGCTGCAGCACCTCTCACTCCGCCTGCCTGCATGCCTGGCTGGCGGCCGTCCGCTCGGTCAGGTGAGTTATTGCCAGTACTGTTCCTTAAACACCCCCCTCCAACCGCCACCACACGCACACACATATGCACACATGCTCCAAGTCGTCCATTACTGTGCCTGTCAGCCAATCGTGCAATCAATACTCCCCCTCCGACAGCATGCACACATGTGATGGAAGGCGAAAAAGGAGGCGAGGGGGAGGACAGCAAGGGTAAAGAAGGGATGTTGGAGGGAGAGGAGGGTGGAGTGGGGTAGAAAGGTTTGGGAGGAGGGAAGTGTTAGTGATGGGGAGTGTAGGGCTCCGGGGGCCGCGGGTGAAGGAACAGGGGAAAAAAGAGAGATGACAAGAAAAATGTCCAGAGAGCAGAGACAAACAACACAGAGCGGTAATATAACAAAACACAGAGATAGAGTGAGTGTGGGAGTAGGAGATGGAGGACAGAGATGAGGAGTGGCAGAGGCAGAGGAGAGATGGAAAATAGAGAGGGGAAAAAAGAGAAAACATGTGTGTGTGTGTGTGTGTGTGTGTGTGTGTGTGTGTGTGTGTGTGTGTGTGTGTGTGAAGGAGAGGAATTGAGAGAGGTTGTGGGTGGATGAAGAGAATGCTATATATAATGGTAGAGGTTTAGGAATAGATCAGAGTGATTGTGTTTTGTGATTACCTAACGCTCACACAGCAACCACCAGCTGACATCAAAGACCACACACGGGAAAGAAAAAAAAAAAAACCCACACACCCATTGACACACATACGCGCGGGAACACGCTCGGCGAAGTAAGGCTGGCACACGCGGGCCGGCAAACCTCATCTTCATGCTAAACTGAACTAACTCTCCACTAAAGAGCTTCTGTCGTCTGGCCCGGATTGATAACGGAAGCAAACACAACCCACTCGCAAACACAAACACTCGGACACAAACACACTCTCGCCGTGCCTCGAACACATCTCATATACATAAAAAGATTCATAATCACATATAAACACACAGACATGGCTGTATTGTAAACACTCAGCCCAAGTAGCCGCGCTACTCTCCCGCCGCACACAGGCAGACATAAAACACACACAATGAGCCATGGCAAAGGCCTTAATTGTTCATTTTGTGCTCTGCAAGAACTCCAACCTTTTTCCACTGCGGTCTGAGAGGAGGGGTACCAAGTACGCTCGAATACTGACAATCGAGATGCCATTAGTACCTGAAATTCTGGCCAACAACTCTTCAATTTTTCATGGGAAAAACAGCTGCAGGAACCTGGTGCTTTCAGTACGTTCGCTTGTGTGTCTGCGCATGCCTGTGTACGTTCACACACCGACGATGCTCATGTGTGTTCAAACAGAGGTGCCGTCTCCAAATGTCAGGCCAACCTTGAGATGGCATTACTATGGTAATGCAAGTGGATCATTTTTCTTGTGGTAGTTTTGTCTGATTTTTTGTGTCTGAGATGGCAGATTATAGTTCAGCTAGTTCAGGAATGTTGGTTTAATCTGACATGCAGGCCTTTATTCTGAAATGAATGGTGTTCAACAAGTTGAGCATCGAGTGCAGACGCTGACAATGTTACTACTAAATGTCCAAGAACAAGGTTTCTATGCCTCGAAATACTAAAACGAAACCCCCAAATGGCTGCATGCAGCAAACTGTCTTTCCTTGCTACTGCACGCAGTAATAAGGTCAGCACTATGAAGTACACTCCCATGGTCCCCTGCTCAGACTGGCAAATGATTCAGATTGGTCAGGTGATTGTGTATTGTTGGGACAGTGTTTTTCCAATTCAAAGATTGTGTCATTTTAAGGGGAATTGTTTTTCTACTAAAAACATAACCACATAATCTAATAAATCAGGACTGATACACTCCGGGAAATAAGCATTTTTAAAAATTCAAAGCAAGTACCCAGGGATGTGAATGTGTGTGTATGTGTGTCTGGATCCCAAACAGCTTCCTTCAGCCTCAGGAAGACCTGCTCCCAGCTGGCTCAGTCCTCAGCTAGCTTCTCCACCTCTTTGACTCCTTTGAGCGATTGGGGAAATTAAATGTTTTCTGCATGTGTGTGCTCGTTGCTCATCAGCATGTATATGAGCCTCTGCTGCATGCCTCTGTGTGCAGGTGTGAAGAATGTGTGTGTATGTGATGTAGAAGCCTCTGCACAGTGTAACCTGTTGTGTTTCCTTCCAGTCTGAGTTGTTGAGAGAAAAGGCTCGGGGCTCAGAGGGAATGCTACCGCCAGGGCACAGGAGGAGCCTCTCTCCTCTCCACTCAGACACCAAATTACTAAGAAAAGCCAACTATCACTTTGTGTCTCCTTACCAAGCTGTGGAGTCCAGGAGGTGGAGGTGCTCCAGTTTCATGCCTGCATAGAGCAGGCGGTGAGCTGCATGCAGCCAAGGTGATCCCTGCCAGCCATTTTGCCCTGCATTTAGTATTCATTTTCCAGGCGATCAAACCCGCTGCCAGGAGGTGGAGGGAGTATGTGTGTGTGTGTGACTATTAACTCACACAAATTGAGAGTGTGTGAAAGTGCACATGCTGTAACAAACACATTGGTGTGGGTGTGCAGATGTAGGCTTAACACACTCACGGACTGATGTATAACAAAAGTGTCTGAGCATACATTACTGAATTTGCAAACACGTGTGCATCATGCAGCAGCGCTGATTAGGAACACAGGGATGGAGCCAGAATAGGCCAGGGGCCAGCAGCCGCGGCTCCCTGAACACAACCAGCGGAGTAAACCTGGATGTGCACAGCTTCCTGCCGGGGAAGGATAAGGGAGAAAGGGGGAACTCAGGAAGTAATGAGAAGGGAAAGAACAAAGGAAGCAGCAAAGAGGGGTGAAGCGGGGAAAAGGAGGATGAGCGGAAGAAGTGGGTTTGGGGAGAAAAGACAAAACAGCGCAGTAACAGGATGAGCAGGAGTGAGGAGGAGGGGAAAGGAGCGATAAGGGGCAGAGTGAGCAGAAAGAGAAAACCAAGAGGGGGACGAAAAGTGTTCTGTTGGTGATGGAGAAGAAGGAGGAGAAAACAGAGGAAACGGGGGGATAGACGACGAGAGGGAAGGAGCCGAGCAGCAGTGCCCTGGCAGCGTGCGGTGGAGGCAGGCAAGATGGCTGCAGGGGACAGAGCACCCGGCCAAATATGGTCATCAGGACCCAGCTCTGTCCTACTTTCTCTAATGGGCTAAACCAAAGCCTGGATGATGCAGGAAGAACCTTATATGGTCAGTGGGCAACAACGTCGGCTCCTGTCTCTTTGATGTGTCGTGCTGGAATGACTGATGCAGGACTTAGGCCTAATATACAAACAAAGCCCTACAGCATACACACACACACACACACACAAACACACACACACACTCTAATTCCCTCTCTTTCATGGCGAGCTAGTTGACACGCCGACCCAATCTAAAAAACCGAGGGACGCTTCTGGAGTGTGTGAGGGCGGCTGAGCAGGTTGTGAACACATTGTACCTGTCCATCTGTGTTTGTGTGCGAATGCGTTTGTGCTTCTCTGACCGCATAAGTGTGCCTGCTTGCTTATACGCGTCTGTGTCATGCCACCCGGGGCTCCACCAAGCTGTGTGAACTCTCATCAATCTATGAAGGCTACCCCCAGGTTTCACTTCGGGCTACAGTGTAATAGACTGACACACACCATGTGGCCGGGTCAGCAACCTTCAACAGCAACATCTGTACGCATGGCCAGCAATCAGGGATGTACAAACACAGATTGACCAAGGGCATCGCTGCAAGTGGCACACCTCATGTTGCTGCTCGTGTCCTGTCTAGCTTTAGAAGTGAAAGCAGTGCTCTCAGATAAAAGCAACAGTGATTCTGCGCTGTAAACATTGTTTTCTCTTTTGAATTATTCCTACTCCTAATTAGCTTCTTTTGTCCACAGTGTATTCTTTGGCAGTGTTATCCACCCCAGAACGTGGGGGACAAACTGACAAACATTGATCGCAAAGGCGTCGTCATGGCCAGGCGATAAAGCATGCCAACAGTAAAGCACTGCCACTGATTCATCTCATCTATTTCAGTTGTCCTACGCAGGTCTTGTTGCTATGTGAGTTGCTATGATTGACCAGTGGGTCTCACATCCGTACGCACAGAGAAATTCCATTCCTGCCTGAATTAAGCCATTATATGAGAAGCAATGCCTCAAAATAAGGGGTCTCTTTCATTGTGGCTTCTGTGTCAGGAGCTGCAGAAACAATCACATTCCTGCAGCTGTTGAAACACCTTAAAGAACTAATATACTGTACAGTAAAGCCAGCCATGCGGCAAAGAAATGCCTTCAAAGAATAGGGCTGCTAGGTGAGATGGCTCTAAATATGACAAAGTGAAGTCCCTTCACACTGCTCCATATATGGACACATAAAGGGAGGTGTCACTCTCGCTGTCATTGAAGCGAATAAGTCTTAAATGATCCCATCACAAGAGCCTGCAGGCTAAAATAACAACAGCTGACAATCTATATACAAGCTGTTTGGGGGAGCCAGGGAAGACATAGAGAACTGTGGCTTTATTATTAAGATTCAGAGGAGTGAACTTACATTTCATGGAGAAACTGAAGCCCACAATGTATCTGCCAGCACACTGTAAACACTGGTGCACCAAAGAGATGCTGTGTACAGTATGTCTGTGACAGCCCACACAAAAATGTACCCATTATCATCAAAAACATGCACAATAACAGCACATTTTCAAATCCTTCCCCACCGCCCAGGAAATATTTTCAACATCAACTCAGGGATTTGCTCAAGTGTTCAAATGTCACTTGCGTTCTTCCGCGAGGCACCGTCTTCCTCATCAGCCGCTCATCTGGTGTGCGTTTGAAACAAGCCCCAGTGTGGGGCTTAGTTCCTGTTCTTCCTGACAGCTACACTCACAATGAGGCCTGTTGGCATCACAGTATTGGTTAACATTCAGCTACTATGCTGCTCAACAACTCCGCTGTGGCTGCTAAGCCCCATATTAAAGCATAGATAGCACGCCAAAAGAGTTCTCTGCATGCTACGTTAGACAGACATGCTTTCATTCAGAGTCCCACAGAGCAGGGCAAATTACAGACTTCCTAAAAACAAAAAATAGCAATTTCAAGTAAGCAATTACAAGTCCGGTGTATCCTGGCAACTGGTTTATAACTCTGTTTAAAAAAACCATGAAGGTTTTATCTGATAATAACCCAACAGTGGTCAGGTGTAACAAAGGAACTAGATAAGGAAGAAAGACAGGAACAAGAAATGTGTCAATGTTAAGTGAGTATGTGTCAGCTTCAGTTGGATTCTAGTGCCGTAAAGAGTCTGCCTCAGGATGGATGAGGTTGGGGTGGGAGAAAAATGGGAGAGTGAGTGAGGAAGACGGCCCTCTGTTCCTGTCAGGTGAGCTGACACACATTCACAGTTTCTGACAGTGTTTTGTTATGAGTTTGCATAACATGGGCACTCACCAATGGCCAGTGGGAGAACTGACAGAGCAGGAAGCATGTGCGTGCACGAGGGAGCATGTCCAGTACTCGCCTATGCTCGCAGAATGCCTAATAAGGAGCACATTAGATATGCAACTGTGTGTGTGTGTATTTGTGAACATTTAAATACTAGTGTGTTTGTGAAGGTGTGTCCATCTCTGTCAGTGTTCAGAATGCAGCCAGCAGTGCGCTGATGGCTGCACTGCGTGAATGACACCTCCTGTTGACAGTGGGCTCGGAGCGAGGACGCCAGTCATAACATAACAGCAGGAAGGTGGGAGGACATCACCTCAAAGCACACACACACACATACACAGTGACACACTATGACACAGTGTTAAAGTCACATCAAGGTCCTTATTTAGATTGGCTATCATCTCTGACCTCTCTCTCCATCCTCATTAGTCGGACTAGACAGCCTCTGCAGGCCTGAAGCTGCCGCAGGCCCACACACAAGATGTCACATTGCTTCATCAGTGGTACAGTAACTAATGCACACCGCCTGTAGGTTTCATGCTGCTCGTGGTGTCTTGTTGCGCCATAATTGACTGTTTGATTGACATTCAGTCTGGTTCCTATGATAGCCCTTTTGCTTAACTCAACATTGATCTCTACGGCTACGCTCGCACTGCCACACTCAGTTCAGATTTATTGCTCAGATTCTTTGTTGGGTTCATTATTTTTTACATGATTTTTTAAAATGTGGTCAGTGTCAGATTCCTGTGTGACTGATCAACATGTGCATAAGAACAATAACATGTCAGGAAGTCCGTGTTTCAATTATAAGTCGATGTGCAGTGGAAGCCAAATTCATGAGCAGATCATAACAAGTACACGGATGAGGGCTTTTAATTATGGCTCTTTGTGGAGCAATGGCTGCTACTTCTGTACAGAGGTGTGTGTGGATTCAGAGTCGGAGTGAGGACTGGTGGGATCGTGACATGAATGGCTTCACAGAAAGATTTCATCAGGGGCTACTTTTAACTACATCTGTCAGCACCTCTCCACAAGAGTCTTGCGGCAAGACACTTGATTCAGGCGAGCGAGTGACGTAAAAGTCACGTGGATTATGATATGACTGTTCAGTCTGAAGTCGAACTAGAGACTATAAGACCTGCATCTGATGCAGAACCGCATATGGAAGTGGGACAAATCAGAATAGAAAAGACCAGGTTTCCTCTGATTTGTTTTGATCACACTGTCATGCAAAAAACAGATCTGTGTCTCATATAAGCATAAAAATTCTGATTTGGGCCAGTTGTGCCTGCAGTGTGAACGTAACCAATGAATCAGTTGTACCAGCATTCTCTCCGAATGTAGGTGAGGTGGGTTGCACAGGAGCTTTTGATAGATATGGAACAGATAGGAGTAAGTATTATACAACATCAGGGCTGTGAAATTTGAAGACTTGCCTTGTCATTGGAGGAACAGTTAGAGGTGCAGAATGACTGGAGAAGAGGGGAGAACATAAAGTCAGGAAATGCTCCAGTACTGACTCGAAAGCCAGAAGTGGGTTCAAATGAGGCCTGTGTCACATTTCTCTCTCTTCAATGTACTGTCCCAAAAAAACAAATAAAATGCCAAAGTAAAGTCCACTGCCCACTCCTTTTAAATGCCAGATGTCAAAATGTCAAATGCCCCTTGAGAACGACCTTAAAAATCAAAATGAAGGTTGAAACAAGTATTATCCAAGGACATCATCTGCCCTTATCAAGGGACCCCATCCAACCTGCCTAGTCTTTAATTATTAATGTTAGCATGGGTGACAGAAAAAAAATGGCAGGTCTTTACCTGGAGGACAAAACCTTTCATTATCTCTTTCTTTCTTTCAGTCTTTGTTCCTAATTCCATTTCTCTTTCTCTTTTTTTCTTCTCCTCCCTGTTTCCCCGCATGTCTCAAGTCAATTCGGCTCAGTTCAAAGGGTCTTTATTAGCGTGACCAGCCCTGTGGCGAAGTGCCAGCTCACTGAGAGCGAACACTATGATGGAACATCAGCAAACCGCAGGAATCTCAGCGCCGCTATATAAACAGACTCATCAGGTGAAGGACAATCAACATGGAGATGAGAAAATCCATGAGCGTGTGCATGTGTGTGTGTGATTGCGTGCGCGCAGTGTGAGGTTTGTGCATGTCATTTTGTATCATATGTTATAATCCAGGCTTATGTATATTTAGCAGATGAAATAATTTTATTAAGCACAAACAAAAGGTAAATGTGAGAGCGCTCTCGCCCACACATGTCTAGCTCGCTTTGACTGGCAGATATATTGTGTGTTGCATGCATTAGTCATGTCTACAAGGAGGACACATCCACGGCATGCCAAGCAGCTACTGCTGGAATCAGAGAGACAGAGAGAAGGCACTCAGTGGCTGAACTCATTGACTATAGAAGAACAGGGGCATCACCTAAAGCTGAGGGATGGGAGGTTTCGATTCCTGAAGTTGAATTAATCGGTCATTGCCATCAGATACCAAAGTCAGAAATTGAAAATGTCTGCAGTGGGTCAAGAGGCTGAGTGGAGCTCAGATGGTTTAAGCAAGTAGTAACCACTGCAGCTGAGTGCAGTAGTTTGAGAAAACTGCTTCCATTTAAACCTTATTATCCCTTTAATGGAACAATCATTTTCAAAATCACCACCAAGAAACACTTGGGAAAAAATGTACATTTAGCTATAGAGAAACACTGTGTACAAACTTTGGATGTCTAAATAGAATTTGAGGGTTTTTCTGTTGAGACTCAAAGTCCTCATATGACATTTGAGCAAGCTACTGTGAATCTCCCATTGAGGGTCTCTTTCATGTGTCTTTCTGAAAAAGCAAAAACAGTCTATTTGTGTTTACCATGGCTACTTGCTGTGCTATGAACCCTTCATGACAACAACTCATTTGTTAGAATGATAACTGTGTCTCCCCCACACTTCCATATCTGTATATATTTATAATTACCACACAGGACAATGGTATCAATCACCTCATATAACCTTTGGCTGGAGAGCGATTAAGCATATAAGCATGTAATTATTCCTTTAACTTGCAAAAGTCTTTGGTACGTTGGAAAAGGACATGGTGTACGTTTATGGACCTTAAAAACAGAAAAAAAGTTTGCCTTTCTGTTTTTTTCTTTTTCCTGGCGTGTCACGTTCAACATCACAATGTTACTGCAGTTGTTTTTTATTTCTTTTACGTCAGTCTCCCTTTAAAACTCAGCACCAACTGAATGTTCGCACGTTGTTCCCGAACTGTCAAAAACAATAAATAATAATCAAGACGCCTCATAGCATCACACAGGAAAAGGGTGTCATGTTCTGCCAATCGGAGCTGGAGCCGATAAATTCCCATGACTACTGCAGAGTCATTTGACCTGGGACTGAATGATACTCCATCCCACTGAAGACCAAAGCCAGATGTTACTGGGTGTTAGTGGGGGGTTTTGTCCTGTGTGAAGGAGGTACTATCTGTTTGCTTTGTGCTTTCAAGGTTCTTTGATGTCAACATACATTTCGACCACAGGTGGTACAAGAGAACAAATCAAGCGCTCCACATTCTTTGTTCCTTTCCTCACTGACTTCATGTTGGATGCTATAGCAGTTCTTGTGAATCTTCACTTGGTAATGAGCACATACCATCCTCATAACAGCCTAATGAGTACAACCAAGGGCGAATGCGGGCTACACACTCACACATACACACACACTGCTGTCAAACATGCCATGAAACACGTGTGCACATACACACACCCAGGTGGTCCCATATCCTTGTTGTGTCTCAAGCCAGCTCACCTATTAGAAAACCAATCATGTTCTGCACCTGGGCCTATCGACGGCAGGAATTTGGAGCCATGCTAGAAATCTGACTTGTTTTCCTGCAATCTGCTTATTCCTTGTCCTACAAATGTTCCATTTGTCATAGAGGGAAAATCATGAATGCTGCTGGGAAGCCTGAGAAATCAGGCGGCGTTTGGTAGATTGTTTATATATTGGAATAAATGGCTTGTGTCAGGCGGGTACGTTTTTGTGTGTGAGAGTGTAATACAGAGAGAGTGTGTGAGGCTTAACAGGGCAGAGGGAGCACACAGTTTATGTGCTTTCAGAGTACAAATACTGACACAGAATCACTTTAAACTCATAAATGATAACAAAGTAGAGGGTCAACGAAGGTCAAAGTGGTCAACATCCTCTCTGTGTCACATTTTTATAATAGAGAGGGGAGAGAGACTGGTGGGTAAGTGACTGATTCAAACTTACATTATGGCAAATAGAAGGGTCGGCGTAATAATATAAATTCCTGTATAGTGTAATAAAATCCTTGGGCCTATGAATAAATGTTTTTCTGACATAGACTCAACAGAACAGCTTCACAAAGGTGGCTGCTGCAACGCGTTTGAACTTAACAGAATTATTACACAGGTGATGATGGTATTAGTATGCTGGTGTATGTGTTTGCAAGCTCATGTTAGCATTTAGGTCACACTATATAAACTTAGCCTGATCAAAGTTGAGTCAAGTAGAATCAGTAGAATCTGAGACAAGCTAAAATTGCCCACTGAAACAACAGTTTGGTTTTTCCTCTGGTACCACCCTCAAGCCAAATTATAATTTTTTTCCCCCACTATTTTGTTTTCTGGTTCATAATGAGCATCACAGCCTCACAGAATTTAACAATACACACCAGAGCTTTCATTTTTCAAATTCAAATTACCGTTTGAATGTGTAATGAGTTGTTCAAATTCAGAAATTCAGTACATAAGAGCAACAGAGCGTGGCTTGTACTCCAGCAGGGGAGTTTTCCTAAAATGCACTTTTTGTACTAACAGGATATGATGCAATATGTGAGCAACTCCTCCATTTCCTTTGTGCATTGCAGTGGGAAAAATGTACGTCACATGGACGTAGTAAGGAGAATTGGATAGCGCGTTCAAAGATGGCAACCTATTCATTCCAATTAAAGTTACTAACTGAGCGCGTGCGCAGACTTCCTCATGCTTCTGTGTTTTTGGGCCCATATGTGCACTAGATCTCTTCTCCAACTGAGCCCGAGAGCTGCACCTCCAAAACGTCCGCAGGCCGAGCTGGCTGATTTCCTGTTGGCTCCCCGCACACATGAGCACGATAAAATAATTACATCATATGGCTCTTCTAGACTTTCAAATGGATCAGATTGCAGTAATAGAAAGACTCATGTCGAGGGGGTTTGCGATGCTCAGAAAAATGTATTCACAGTTTTCCTTTTCCACTGATTGTATGTGGGCCAGTGTGCTTCATGTGATGATCCTGAGAGTTTTAACACTCAGTGAGGCCACACCAACAAAATCACCTCACAGACCAGTGCTGTTCCTGGAGGGCTTGCTACATCAACAGTAGGCTGACAACACACACTACATGATAAATTTAAAAAAGCAGCTTGGAGATATTATGTTGTAATATTGGATGAACAGATCATTCTCAAACAGCTCTGAATATTAAAGCCTGACTAAATCCAAACATGTGACATGTAATTAAGTGTGCCTGTGTCCTCGGTGACACTATGATAGCTGACTGCAGCCCTCTAATTATCCCAGGCTGTAAATATTATATTATTCCATATTGAGCTGCAAATTACATTGAGCTAACACATCCGGTACTAAACACTGGTGATAAGAGATGACACACCGATGCCTCCGTCTGTAGCCGCTCCCCGTGCCTCACCTTTCACCTGTTTCTCAACATGCCACCATCATGATCACTCCCACACACATGCACACACACACACCACAAACCACCTAATGCGCCATCCACCGTAATCACTTTCACACCACAGAGGGACAGAGAGAGGGTGGGAAGCAGAGAGAAAACAGTGGCAGAGTGATTAGCCCGACATCACACAAAAATAAGGGCGTGATCGAGGACGGAGCGGGCGACTGTAAGAGAAAAATGAAGAACAAGGTGAGAGGCTGGGAATGAGAACAAAGCTAATAAGATGGTGAGATGGAGCCGGTCACAGAACAGAAGCATAGAAATAAGAGAGAAAAGAGATGGGCAGTCGGTGCTAAAACAGAGACGGGACATGGAGGCAGGGTGAAGGCAGACAATGAAAATCAACACCATTTCGTCTTCATTTAAAAGAGAGAGGCACAAAAAGAGAGAAGAATTCCTTAATGGCTGAGGAAAAATGAACGATAGATAGGACATGCCCGGAGGATATCACTATATTTATACTCTACTATGCCATTATTTATTTCTTTCTCTCCCTCTCTCCTCTGCTCCCTTGCTCCCTTTGACGGCCTGATTTTTAATAACATGCATATCTTTGTTCTTCTTCTTGATTAAGGGATGGAGATTGGAAAGACTGTGCCGCAGGGCCCAGTGAGGACCACACTCCTGTCGGATGGAGGACAGATCGCCCTCCTTCCCTTCCTTCCAACAATTCCTCCATCCTTTCCCCCATGCCTCCACAACATGCCTACACCCTCCCCCCTTCCCTGCATATCTTCAGCCTATCATCAACATTCCCTCTTGCTTTCTCAGTCTTGACTCCTCTCCCCTCCCTCTCTCCCTCGTTCCCCCATCTGCGCACCCCTCATCTTCCTCTCATCAACCACTCTCTGCATCCACCACCATTTACATAGGAGGGCCCTCCATGCCAGACCTGTTTATTCATTTATTCATTTTGTGGGAAAACATCACAACCTGAAGTTGATCCATCGGTATTAGAGCAGGAAAATGTTGTTTTAATCGATAACAGGATAATTATAGTAGCATTTTTTTTACACACTATCTCAATATGCTATCTATATTAATGGACAGCAGTACATGCAAAATCACATATAAAATAGTCAAAGTGATGTCCAGCAATGAGCTATATTTCACTATTATAAATTACAGCAGACTGAGCTCTTCACACATTTCGGTTCAGGCTGAAATATAATACAACTGGATGGACTACCATTAAATTAATGTAGTATCACCCAGGCTGTTCTCTAGTAACTCATCATTATCTACTATATAGTCCTCGAATCAGAGTTATTCAGGAACTACTCATTAAGGATTCATGAATTATCAGGCCGTTTCTCACTCGTTCCTCGGTAACTACTCGCGTTTTTGTGTATTGTATTATAAAGCGTTAAGGATAATATTAAACGCCTAAATCTTTCGCAAAGAAAAACCAAAAGCTTTTAGTGCACATATTTTCAAAGAGTTGATGTCACTTTTTGTAAAAGAGCTGGATAAATAATTTAAAGTTTTTGTTTTGCCCCCACTCCTCCTCGCCTCCCTCTTCTCTGTTCCTCCAACTTCATCGTGCTGGTAACAACCCAATCTTCCAGCCTCCCCTGGCATATTAACATGACAGCCGTCAGCACCTCAGTGCAGCGTGGCCTTTGCACTGCGAGTCTGTGAAGATGCGTGGATGGGTGTGTATCGGTGAAGATGTGTCACGGCTCGTGTGGTTCGGTCGAGTGTGCGGGAGTTGTGAGGGCATGCATACAGTCCATGCATGAATATTTATTCATAGATATCGCATGTGAGTTGTGTACATTCAGCTGCTTTATTGTGCCTTTTACTCAACACCACTTTAATACAAGCTATTTTCCTGAATGAAATCTTAATTCAAAACATATGACCACATTGTTAAATATGATGCAGATTGTAAAGTGTCCATACATTTCTACTACATTACAGCATTCAATGTTGCAGAGATGTTAATCAGTAATAAAACAAATTAACAATATTCTCAAAGGGGCAATTTTGCATAATGAGTACTTTTAAATGTGATACCTGCGTAGATTTTACTGATGATACTTGGGTATATTTAATTAAAGGAACAGTTCACCCAAATTACCCAAACCAACCAATATTTGTTGTGGCATCCTGATAGTTCTGGCTTTGGTTGGTTGGAACAATGCAACTGTCAATGGTGCTTTTTGGGTAGAACGTTGTTCCAATAAAAGCTGTTCACTGTAAAGTCAGAGTAATTGGGACATTGTTTCTGGAAAGCCGCTTTGCTGCTGAATTTTTTAAAGGTAATACTTTATTGCTGCGAGCACCACAAGCTAGTAGTCATCTCAAAGACTAAAACCTGGGTGATCAGACCCATAACTATGTGTATGGCCACCAGAGGCAAGTGAGAATGATGTAACCTGGGTGAACTGGCCATTTATGTCAGATTTGAAATGCAGGAATTTTGTTAGAAATTGAGTATTTATGGTATTTCTACTTTTATTTAAGTAACAAATCTTCTTCCATGTACCTTGGCTACCACCACACAGCAACCAAACCCAGACGGGCCTCTGGCTGACACCGACTTTTATTGGTCCAATAAAGCTTGAACAACGCACCGCTGCCTGCAATCAGCTGCTGTAACTAAATAAGTGTGTGTGCGTGGATCTGTGTGTGTGTGGATGCATTTTTCTTCCGCGAATGAGGATAGACAACTTTGCGTGTCTACAATATGTATGTCTCCGTGCCATATCGAATTTAACGCGCCACTTCACTCACCTCCCATTGCTTCATACGACCGCGATGATCTCTCACTATCACTCCTTTCTTTTTGCCATTTTGCACTATCCGTCTCACTGTGATACATTTCTCCCTTCCCTCCCTTAAGCCTGTAATACATGCATGGCCGTACACACACACACACACACACACACACACAAACGGATTGGAGATGTGCTGACACAAGGATATTCTTCCTTCCGCATGAGCCTTCTCCTCTAAGCTTCGGGTCAGGACAGAGCACACAGCATCCACATACCAGTAACAGCTTAAAGACTGGATCTCCTTCTCTGAAATCGACAAACCCACGTGCACAGAAATAAACACACACACACACACACATGCTACATTTATTTTTCATTATGTTTCACCTTCTCTGGATGCCTCTATTTTCCCCCAACAACACTTGCTAATCATCATCTTTCCCTCCCTCGTTCCCTCCTGGAACAAAGGTGAAGGGCACAGAAAAGAGCAGATGAGGGAGGGAAAGAGAGGGAGACTCTAATGGTGATGTTTTCCAATTGGGTTGATTTATGGCTGGCTGTTACCATTATTTCACCAACCAGGCTGGACAGCTCCAGCCGGAGGGGGGATAGTGAGCAGAGTAGCGGAGCCACAGGAAACATACAGTAGGTAGGACACAATGAAGAAGGATGCAGCCACACTTGGAGGATGAAGACAGAGAAAGTTGGAGAGAACGAAAGGAATGAAGGAGCAGGAGAAAGATAAAGAGGCAGAGGAGAGAGCAGAGGGGGGCTTAATGAATGTAAAGGCTATAACAATGAGGTGAGGTAAATTGTCCATTAACTCAAGAGTTTCTCATGCGTGTGTGTTGCCTGACCATAATGTTCCAATTTAGCAGGTTACACTCTGGTGCGCCGTGGCCAGAGACATGCAAAGCGTCTTTAGGATACAGAGTTCGACCGAAGTGAGACACAAGAGAAACGATTGAGGTGGACAGATAAGAGGCAAGAGGGAATTGTGACAGAGGAGAGAAAGGAGAAGGCAGGAGAATAAGACAGAGAGAGAGCAAGATGGAGGAAATGTAGCGGCGGAGGAGAGATAAGGCGAGAAGATAGGCAAGCCGGAGAGGAAATATTGGAAGTTGAGAAAGAGCGCAAATAGGGGGAGAATGGATAATTTAGCTGGAGAGGAGGAAATTCATAGGGGGAGGGAGATAGCATCAGTTCTTCAGATACGGAGGGAGATAGCCACTGCAGAGGGACAGGATCAAGATTTCAATACAGACCCGAAAGGAACAGAGAGCACCGCATTATCGCAGAGCAAGAAACACAATTATTACTTTCGACAGGCCCTGAGAGAGCGGAACAGAAAACAAAGTGAGTTGGGGCAGCCGCGACGCTCTATAAATGACACAACAATTTGGTGGCAGAAAGGGGTGAACTGGATGGGAGGCTAATTCGTTTTAATTGGTCTTTGCAATCACAGGGTGCGATGAGGAAGATAATGACGGGAGGGACAAAATGACTTCTCTCTCTGATGCAGCCTAACTGGCTAAATTGAGTCTGTCACATCAATGTCATTAAAGTGATTCAACAATGGATATCAAATGTCACATATCAATTAATGTTTAATGAGTCGAACGAGTGCAACCGACGATAGATAACGCACCTCAACCTACAGGATATTTGCTCAGCGCGGCGTTTTAGGCTAGTCGTGGCAGGCGTTTGGCAGCGCTTCCATACCGTAAACTGAACACAAAGAGACACCTGTCATTAGCACTTATAATGAGTCAATTTGGTGTCCAAGTAGCTCGTAGCACCGTGCCAGAAATAGTCACACACACTCCTTTAACACCTTAGCTGCTAGCATGACTTGGAGTAATCCTTCCTGGTTGGACGACAGCATTTATTTGGCTATGCTGGCCTGAGCAGTTTTGACAGATGTCAAGTTGAAACGATGAAACACATCAAGAAATTATAAACAGTTCAGAGGCCTCCCCATTCATCAGTTCAGCCAAACTGCTACTGCGTGTTTATGCGCTGTTTACCAATGCACGTGTCTGTGCCCGTGTGCATGCGTGCACGCGCGTGTGTGCGCTCTGTGCCTGCACGCATGTGGTGCGTCTGTGTACGTGTTTGGATGTTGCCAGTGTGTGTAGGAAAGGAACACACGCTGTATAAAAAGGATTAGCTCACTATTATGGAGGAGCTGTCAGATGCATATAAGACCAAAACACATTTCCCCTCCCGTCTCCCTTTAACCGATGTTGCTTAATCTCCACCCAGATCCGCCTCAGAAAGACTTAAGGGCTGTTACTGATTCCTTTAATGCTTTCAGATGAACCCTACGCTCTGACATGTATTCAGCTAGAGAGAGGGGAAAAAACCTTAAAGTGCACAGCGTAAAACAGTGATGGAAAAGCAGTGAGAACTTTGTATTGCACCCTGAGTGATGTGGGGGAGGGTCAGTTATGTAGAGGGTTATTCATAACCAGCAGCCTGCTATACTGGAGGCTATCAAACTTCACCGAGTGTATTAGCAATTCACCAGGCTGGGTTTCTAATCACACCAGCGCTGCACAGGGCTGCATGGACTTATAGGTGCTGGTTCCCATTCTCAGCCTTGGGGGAGCACTGGGTTAATATTCCAAGTGCCTTTAGACGAGTTATGATTTGGAGTGGAAGTGCTGGGAGAGTTATGTAATTTGCATTATTGTTATCAGCAGTAATAGACATTATCATCAGTTTGTTTCCGGCAAATGAAAAATGTGAAACCTATCCCTACGAAATGACATTACAGTGAAACTCTGGAGATTATTATAATGGCTTTCTTAATAAATGTGCTGACAAAATAGTATCATTGGGTAGTTGACAGCATAATTGGTAGGTAATTTTGAAATACTGAGCAATGAATAGATAATAGAGTACAGTACATGATCTCAGATGTTTCCGTGTCTACATGGTACACTTCAGCTTTATGGAATTTTCTTTTTAATTAGAGCCTCCATTCTTTATCATCAGTGCATGCATGATTAGACGACCATGAGGGTTGAAATAATAAATGCTAGCAGATGAACTTTCAGAGCTTTGCAGCGCAATAAATGATCATGGCTGCATTTCTTTTATGAACATGGCCTCTTGGTCCCTAATGAGCCACCTCACACCTTCAGCTTTGCTTTGCTCGAAAGCAAACATTGCTTATGTTTATTCATGATATGCCAATATGGGCCACTTCAAAAGATTGTCCGTTTGGCACTTTCAAGAGTCTCTCTCTCTCTCTCTCTCTCTCTCTTCCTCTCTCTCTCTCTCTGAGTTACAGTAGCTCTCCTTTGGCCCAGCCTGCCACACCTGTCTCCCTGCCAGGACTCGAGCTTTATTTACCGTAAAGGTTTCACACAGATAAACACAGCAACTCAGCAGCTGCCGTGCACACACACTCACATACACACACACACACAGGCACGCGCGAGTGCATTTGTGTACCAGCATGCTCCCAGATTTTGGCTTGTGATCAGAGCAAAACAAAACACGGCTGTTCTGGGCTCGCCTGTTTGTTTGATTCCTGTCTTTCTTTTTGTCGATTGTTCTCGCTCAACACACCTTCCTCATTTTTCATCCACCTCATTTTTTGATTGCTTGGCTTCTCTACTCAATCTTCCCTCTGTTGCACCGGTGAGATAGCGAGTGGCCTGAGCTGGAGGAGGTGGTCGGTGGAGGAGGTGGAGGGAGAGAGTTAGTCCACCTCTCCGTCTCTGTCCCCCCCCCTCCCTTCCTGATGGCTAATCGATGTGTTTGGGTTTCCCCCTGTGGCTAAGGCCCAGGCGGCTTGAAAGGTGAGCCCAACAGAGCTTTCCCCTTCCTCCATGAGAGCACGGAGAAAACCAGCCACCCTAAGTCTGGCAGATTAGCTCGCCACTGGAGGACTTTACACCTTTCTGCTGAGTTATCGCTTCCTATCTCTTCTCCCCCACACCTCCCCCCCTCTGCCTCCAACATCCCCTCACTACAGAAGCCTTGGAGGATTTGCCTGTACACACACACTTCCCTTTATTAGCATATTTCTGAATTTGGGTTTTCTTTTAAAATGGATTATTGTACAACAGTGTTTTAATATCAAAGCCTCAGTGGGACAGTAAATCAGGTTGCTGTTGTAATGGTGTGGTCTCCCGTGAAAGGAGCCCTATGTTTTCTCTGCTTCACAGCAACACTGAGTGAGATGGATACATGGAGGCAGCAAAGATGATGGCCCACAGGTAGGCATTTAGATGAATTACGCACACACACGCACAGCCGCACACATCACAGTCCTCCAAATGGTACGCTGATCTCTGCAGCGGCGTGGCCCGACAGGCCCGATTGCAAAATGAAAACAAAGGCTGCATGTACAGCGCTGACACACACCATCAGTCACACACAGCCTGTGGTCACAATGATTACCTGCTGTATGTAAATCCATTGAGCAATAAGGCAGGTTATCCCCTCATGAGACGCCATCGTTATTATCATGGACACGATATCAACAGCGAGCGCCGCTGGCCAACCGCAAACGACTGATTATGTCCCATCGAGACTAGATGGCAAAATTGGAAAATGGTGATATCAGGAGCCGAGGTTACGCAAATCTTCAGGCAGTACAAATGATGGCTCTGTGTTTTGTCCTCATTTGTCGGAGTGGGCAAAGGTCAGACACTGTCAGGTAAACAATGAACCATCACTGGGAAACGACACATAACTGCTAATTAGTCACCTGGTGTGTGTTTGGATTCCGACCAAGATACAATCAGATTACATAATCACATTTTCTTACGTGTTATACAGATTATTCCTAACTATACCTTCAAAATCGCTGTATGCAATTCGAAGGAGTCATTTGTAGTTCTGACACAGACAATTATCACTCAACAATGTTGTTCTCCTGAGATCTACTGAGAGCATTTTAGCATCTTTCAGCTCATTGTTTTGGCTTTACTGTTTTGATTCACATAAAGATACACATGGACATATAGAGAAGCATTTAGCTGATGTTTCGCTCAGGAGACCAAAAACAGCTGCAAGCAAGACTAAAAACTGTAAAACATGAAATATGACTTTGAACGAGTCTTTCCAGGATCAACCTTTCATACCCGATCATGATCCTATCACCTGTTACCAATGAACCTGTTTACCTGTGGAATGATCCAAACAGGTGTTTCTGGATCAGTCCACAACTTCCACAGTCTTTTGTCGCTCCTGTCCCAACTTGTTTGAAACATGTTGCTGCCATAAATTTCAGAATAAGCAGATATTTAGAAAAATCATTCAAGTTGATGAAGTTAAACATGAACAATATTATCTTTGTGCTCCTTTCAATTGATTATATGTCAGAAAGGATCAGCAAGTTGTCACATTCTGTTCTTACACAGTGTCCCAACCTTTTTAGAATCGAGGTTGAAGATTCATGACACAACTTCGCCAACTTTACAAGATGATAATATGTCAGTTTTTGTGTTTAGAGCTTCTTTCTTCTGCTCCCAAGTCGCCAAAAATATATATAGAATCTACATACAATACTATTCCTAATCCCCAATATGCTCACTAATTCCAAATGCTTAGCAGTTTTTAAGTGAGAAACACCACATGTTGTGTCCCACATTATTCGACTGATTTTCTTATGTTACTATCTACTATTGACCTGCAAACAGCAGAGCTGAGGCAGTGCTAACAGGCTGCTATCGCCTGTGTGGATCAGGAGTATGTGCTCTCTCAGCCTATTTTACTTTGAATTAAAGACTGTCTGAAATCCTCTACGCCTTTCAGCATGACCACAGCTCTGCTCGGGTGGTATATTGAATACATTGATTCTGGCATCTACAACACACCAGAGCCAACCATGACATTGGCAGAAGGCACAGATGAACGCCCCTCCTTTGGGGTTTCATCATGTATGGAATTCAAAGGAGTTGTAGACACACAAGGGCAGCACAATACGTCTCATCTTGACAGATCACTTATCTTGATGTGAATAGAAAAAAACGCCTACACAACATTTATACTGCACATATAAGCATTGAATGCATCAACACATCACACACATGCACACACACTACAACAGATGTTCATGTGTAAACAGACATGTAACGTGCATATGGTCATGCATGCAAAAACGCAAAGAGCTTGTCAATCTTCTTGTATACACAGTATTTTGTTTTCATGCGACTTTAACACTTGTGGGTTTGGTGAAACTGAAAAAGCGCTGCAGCACTTAGAGATTCAGAGAAAAGCACTAGATAAATTACTCGAGCTTTAGACTTTGATTCCTGAGCAAGTGAATAGCTCAGGAGGACTTGAAATAAACACTGGTCAAACAACTCTGTGGATTACATCAAGTACCGCTGAACCAGAGGCAAAAATTGTTTTTCATTTTAACTGAGCCTCTCGGATGATGTGCTGCTTTTGTGTAGCTCAAGTGAAGTAGAAAAGTATCACCCTCAGGAAGGTGTCAGACTGTTTAAAGAGTTACTTTGCTTTAGCGAAGCATTTCTACTTTATGTCACGCACACCTCCATATGAGCTTAATTACAGTCAACACTTCCCTCCCTGGGTCTCTGAATTTATGTTATTCACAGGCTGCAATTTTACATCCCAGCTCATCTTAAAGTTATACCTCAAAAAGGCAATGATGCAGATAATATAATACTATTTCATGTCACTTCTGTGTATGTGGTCTCAGCGGGGGGCAGTGGTGGGGGGTTGGTAAGTTTTGACTCAGCGGAAAAAATGTTGCTGTATTTTCCAGCCCGTTGCACGTTAGCAGAAATCTGAAGCCCATAGAATTACAAAGAGTTAATCAATCACATCTGTTGCATTTTTTAAAGTTCAGTTATAATGACATGATATAAGCCCATTTGAAGTATTATGTTTCATTGAGTCAATTAAATATTCAGCAGTTTAAAATCAGGCAGTAGCCCATAATCAACTGCTGCATCACCATTTGGGCCGAGGCAGCTGAGCTGGAACCGACTCGCATGTTAATACTTCTGATTGGTGGAGCTGATTGCAGACACTTGACTCACAGTCCCAAAATACCAGTGTTGTGGAAACAGTGAGACAGAGGCCAAACACGAAAGTGGTGATGAAATTTGGCCACAGATGCTGTTTTAGGGACAAGAAGCAGAAATGCCATCTTTTGTATTTAATGTATCAGTCGGACGCAATTTTGACTGATCAAAGTTTTTGTTACCAAATGCTGACAAAATGTAAGATTATCAGATTTTACTTCTGATTTAAGGATGATGTATGTGGTGGCGTCTGTCACTTTGGAAAATGCCATAAGGATGAGTTAATGCCAAATTATTTTGATAATATATTTTTTTTTTAAATTCAGGTGGGTGATTTCATTAACATCCCAGAATGAAATATATATCTGTGCAAACCATAATTTCTTGAGAATACTGTGTCCCGCTCTGTAGCTATTAAGTCCATAATAGTGACTGAGAAGAAAATTAGATATATGATATGTGGAGAAGTTACCAAAAAAATCTTTAATTGGGGCATTTTTCATGGACATTCCTGGACTAGAGGGTTGTAATCCTTGTTTTTCATGATTTTTCTCCTTATGTCTAAGCAAAGATGGCCTATCCATGCCTGAAACAAACCTCAATTATGAACTCACATAACAGATCACTACAGCAAAGTAGAAGAAAAATAAAGCCAAAGATCTCTGTGTGCATCATTATGTTCAGGTACATTAGCAGTATTTATAGGAACAGGCAGGTTTAATGGTCTCCTAGGAGAGGAAAGGCTTTGTTTGTTATATGTTTCAGGTGAGACTCAAGACAAAGTCTATTTTATGCTTTCATTGCTCATTATATAACGATTTAAAGCCTACACTTTTTCAGAGAAGCAACCATATTTTTCTTTGTTTACAATGCAAAAAGCAAGAAGTTAAATGTTTCACCACTGCAATAATATATTTGGTAAGTCTACGTAGGCTGAGCACTGGTGTAAGAACATGACACAATAAACAAATACAGGAGTTTGTTCAAGTACGTTAAAGCAAATATGTGGAAGCTGTGCCTGATCCAGGTCCACCACAAAGTCCTGTACAGTCTAGCAGAGCTGAGCAGACTGTCTTTACGTGTATTAATGTTCAGCTTCAGAGAGAGGCGATACCTGTAGTTACCATGATGAGTGTCATTATTACACTGCCAGGCGAGCTGCCGCTCAGCAGGAGCCGCAGTGAAACATTAAAATGTAAAACAGATTCACTCGACCAAGGCTGAAAATGCTGTTACCTGAATGACTTTTGAACAATTTCTCACACAAAGGCAATTATGTCGAATTGTGGCAGAATGGATGAACAGTACAAGACTGCGTGCAGAGTGTTTCAGCTCGTACTGTAATACGACACATTGCCATTCTGCTGTTGTCGTGCCGTCTAAATACAGGCTTTTCAAACGTCTTTATAAAAAGGCTCCCCATGCGCATACAATTTCAATTCACTATAATTTACAACTGTACAACTCTCACAATACTGTGATGACGAACCATAATGAAATCTCTGATCACGACAGTCACTCCTATAATGCACCCTCACTATCCTATCTCAAAATAAAATAACAGTGAAATTAAAGCAGTTTTCCTTATTTTGCAGCCTGACCCCCTCAGGCCTCCTCAGGGGTCTGCAGACAGGTTTGATCAGTGATTGCAGTGTGACATCCCCCGCTGCGACTCCATTTTCCAGCTACGGGCTTCGCCTGCTTACTAACTGATTAGATTAAAAGATGCACTCTTTCACTCTGAAATGTATTGTTTGATCTTCTGATGCATGGACTGACATCTCTTGACAGATTAATGTGATTATTACCATGAGGCTGGTGAAGTTCTGTGAGTGTGGAATATTTGTAAACAGTGTAGTAATCTCCATTTTCATTTTTTTCTTTTTTTTTTTAAAGTTTGCAAAGTTGAGAAAAACAAATGTGAATATACACCAAGTTTAGCAGTCAAACTATTGACTTCCTGTCTGGCCTAATTAGAAAGAGTTCTCTATTCTGTTTTAATTATTTTGTCCTGTGATTTAATGTTAATTCTCCCCTCGTGGTGCGATAAAGGCTGCATTTCATTGAGTACAACAAGTGAATGAGCTGGTCCGACCTCAGCTGAGGCTTAAAACATGATGAGCACGGTGACATAAGCAGAACCCTCTGGTAAGAATCAAGAAATTGACATAGACTTAATGAGCAGTCATGCCACCATGAAAACAACACGCAACACTACCCAGAATGCCTTTCGACAGCCTTGCCATATTCTCTTGGGGACAGGTCCCGAAATGACCTCAAAATGAAGCCCATCAGCTTTTGTCACTTACCCACTCACACAAGGCAGCGACAAATCTAGCCGTGACACATAATAGCTGTGACTTTCTGAGCCTTCGCCAGCCGACTGATTAGGACAGGCCAGGTCAGGAATGATCACCTGAGCCTGTCTTACATTTACACTGATAGAACAGTGACCTTTTCTACTAATGCTAATGCAGGAGAGTGTCACTGCTGTCTTTAGTGTTGTCCTGGGTGAAATTTACTGAAGCACTAAATAACTAGAAATACACAAAGCAGTTACAGTAACAGTACACATATACAAACGATCGCACTTCCACCCGGTTCACACACATTATACACATTGCTTTTATCTTTTTGCAATCCAATCTTAATGACTCCATTAACTGGGAGGCCATTAGCAGCATTCACTTTATGGCCAGCCAAACAGCCCAGCCGGGAGCACATTATGAAAAGGGCATGTGTGTCCTAATGTCCATTTCTTGTCATCTTACACACACACACACACACACAAACACACACACACTCACTCACTCATACACTCACTCAATCTTTCCCCCAAGGCCAGCTAGCCTGAAGCAAGCAGGAGTGGACAAACGACTAAGCAAACAGGGCCATTTTTTGTGCTCCATTAGGCAATGAGGAGCAAAGGTTTAGTGCAGGCTGCAGTGCCTCGCGCTGGTGGTCAAGCGGCAGAAGATTGAAGGCAGAGGAAACTGAAGTGCTGCTCAGTGTTAGAAGAGAGCTCATATCCCAAATTAGCCTGGCTCGCTTTAGAGAAGGGGCTGTCAGACACTCAAGGGGTAAACTACCACGCAAGAGGCATCATGGGCCGTGATGGCAGAAGCCAGTCACAATCCCAAGTTGATAAGAAAATGATGGACTCAAACAACAGATTGACAACAGTCTAGCAATTACCCATTTCTACTATAACACTATACATACTGTTCTGAGTGGAATGAAGCATCCCCTGCTATATTACAGTGCTGTTAAAGAAAAAAAAATACTGCTGGCCATCTCTGAAGAAAGAACAGCTGTTCCCACCAAAGAACTGTAAAATGATTAATGATGCAAACAATATGAAAATGTGCCTTTGCCTAAACAATAACAGAAGTGGGGAATCATCATGGAACGATGTTGTCAGGCACAATCAAAACTGGAACCAGCAAATAAAAATCTAAACCAGCCATTAGGAAATCTAACCCTGAGGGATGATGGGATCACTGATCTGAGAGGGCCTAACTGGTTCAAACAGGGGCCAATGAAAGCTCTGAAACCAAATGTGAAAGATTATCTTATGAACCATGTGCATTTCTGCCACAATTTCGACCAAGTCAAGTGAAATGATTTAGTCTACAACACAGTACACTGCTGCTGCGAAAAGCACTTAAAAAGAAGGGAGACCAAATGACACGAACACGTAGCTGATACTTTGGCACAATCTCTTCATGTTGCCTTTCTGTTTCTGCATGTCTGGACTCACTGAGCAGAGTGCATGTGATTCAACATGGATGCTTCTTGACTGGAGCTGTACTGGTTCTACACAGTGACTCATACAGTTATTTTGTGACTCTGGGGCTCAGCTGGGGAGGGCCTGGGGGTCAAAGTTCATTTGATGTCACTGAAGCAAATACGCTCCATGACGTGTACATGAAACCTCCACTAGATGACAAATGCGCTGCACAGGAACAGAAACTGAAATGAATGGTTGCCAACTCGCGGTGGTTTTGGGCGATTTTAAGCTGCATGTTTGTGCTGTGTGTCATATTTCATTGATTTCGTTTTGTGCCCTCCGCTCTGCTTTGTTATTTGTTACTTTTGTCCCATACTATCACATGCTAAATAAGTCTTTTCTGTTTCCTGCTCCAAGCTAATCTTTAGCTCTGCAGGCAAATGGTTGTGCCTGCTGAGAGGAGAGTGGAGATGCTTCACATCTCATAGAAGTGGGTTTGAGCCCAGCCCGACACTGATATTAGCCCAAAACTCTGGGAGCCGTGGGTTTCACACAGTTGTACTTTACTTCCGCTGAGCAGGACTGGACAGCGTTTTTTTGCTGCCTGCTTGTTTTTCCCCTCTTCCCGAGGGGTGGGAGACCATTTATCAGCTACCAGAAGAGCATGTATCGATGTGCAACACAGCCTGGGAATTCAGCTTTTATTACACTTTAAACTGCAAGGTCAACTTGGCAGGAATTCGTGTCAAAGCTGTCAAGCGTGGAAACATGAAACAAATAGCCCACGCAAAGGATGCAGTGTAAAACATCAAGATAAGGGGCAGAAGTCTCACCGTCAGACTCTTGCTTTATGTTTCCACGTGTGGAATCAGGTAATATACAGCACTTGACTTGTTTGTTTTTTTGTCCCTTTCGGAGCTGACAGAACAGTGCGACATTAACAACGGGCAAAAAGATAAGGCGAGACAAAATTTATGTCTCATGATTGGGCATGATGACAACCTCCATCCATTTGAGGGAAAAAAACCTGGGCTGATTATTTTTGCCTCAGTATGTCTTTAGTTTATGGCCACTTGTCAAATGAAAAGTCAAGCCGAGTCTTTCCACACAAGCAGAGGAGCCATGTTGTGAAGCGCGGGCCCTTGTGGCTGTGTAATGTAGTCAGTGCTGTCATGCCTTTGATGCCATCATACGCCACTCCTCCCCTCTTCTCTGGCTCTTCTGACAGTGACAAAGGGGATCGGCACCAGCGTGTTATCAGTGTGCAGCTGCAGTAATCGTATTATTTAGTAATCTTAATTCTGAGAGGCTGACCAACAGTGTGAACAAAGCGGGGCCCTGCTAAGCCCATCAGAGTGCTCCCATGGAGCAGAGGTCTTTTCCTGCTCCGCGGCCCCTCTAGACCCACACACTCCCTCTTCCCTCTGTTTCTCAGCCTCCCTCCTCTATGTGTCCTCCCTACTGTTGCTGTCTGTCTCACACTCTCTGTCTCCTCTCTCATCCCCCTTCCGCTCTTGTTCTTCTATCTCCAGAATGTTTTTCATTCTCTCTCTCTCTCTCTTTTCCTTCCCTTTTTTCCACCCTCCCAATCTTTCTGTCTCTGTGACGCTCTGAGCTGGGAGTTTGTGTAATGGCGTTATTCACAGTTCATTGGTCTGTTTGAAGGGACTATCTTGATTGAGCGTCTCCCGGTGCAGGGCCTGGTGACTGTGGGAGTGTATAAAGATGTGGATGTGTCCGCGGAGATAGATGGGCTTAGTAATATGCAGGACATTGCAGAGGCTGGGTCTTAGGATAGGGTTTCATACAAGGCAACACATAGGGAGATAAAAGGAGGCTGAAATGATATGCAGCTGGCTTGTAATGCTCAGGGCATTAGACGTGAAATGGAGGCAACAAAGAACTAGTCAGGGAATCAGAGTCATTCTCATTAGCTGGTTCACCCTCTTCAGTTTTAGCCCCCCATCCCCTTTCCATCTCATCCTAATGAATGCGAGTACACTGACACAGAACCAAAAAACTGCTCTCAGAAGCAAAAATACTCACCACTAATTAGTTCAAATTAACCTCAGGACCAATATGTAGGCATGCGCACACACACACACACACACACACACACACACAACCCCCTCACACACACAGAGGCACCTCCTTCGCCTCTTTCTGACACTACTCTGATGCTGTTGTAAGCTTGGCTGTAAGATCAAAATCTCTGTCTTTGGCAGAGACACACACAAACACACACACACACATGCCCAAGTTGCCTGGAGCAGAGGAAGCACAGGAAAGCAAATCCACTGTGAAGACACCATAAAACCAACACTGCAGAAAGACAGGCCACGTCTTGTGTTCCTGCATACATGAGCTGAACACACGTTAACGACACGCACTGCACTGTACATGTGAACCCATACATACACACACACAGAGAAAGAGAGAGAGTCCTACTTACAGAATGAATCAGACGTTATCAGAAGCGCCGTGCCATATTATCGCTGTAGTAGTGAGTCAACGCAGGCATGGAGATCTGAGACAACAGGGTTTTAGCACATCGGCCGAGGAGGGGACGCCGTGGGGGAGTCACAGGGGTTCACACTGTGTCATTGGGGATGAGGACATATAGAGGATTCCAGTGTTTATACTCAGATGGAGACAATAATCCCTTTAGGACGAGAAAAATCAACAATTGATGAGAGTGAGGTTGAACTCTGTGTACAAAGAGAATGAGGGATTGATTGGGCTGGTGTTTTTCTTCTTTCTATCTTTTACTTTAAGAAAAAAAGGGGGGGAGGGGGATAACATGAGCCCGTCTTGACAAATAAGAAAAGGAAAGGTTGAAAAATCAAGTCAATCAAAAATGGGACTCCACCTTTCCGTTGATTCTGTCTTTTTTTTTGCTTCCCTCTGTCTGCCCGCCACTTGTTTTCCTCTGGATTGCGGCGGGCCTATGAGCAGAGGAACACCGGCGTCAGAAAACCAATCACCTCGCCAGACGACGAGGGAACATAAAGGAGTAAATGACAAGCAGATGAAGGGGAGGATTTCCGACACCTGCTCTCTCCCTCTGTTTCTCTGCCTGCCTCCCCCCTCTCTCTCTCTCTCTCCAACCTGTATTTCCTTTCTAGTAACAGCCCCCTCCCTCCCAGCCTGTTTTTTTTAGTGCATGGGCTTGCCACAGTACTGACTGAGGTGGATGCAGATGAATTGAGATTCTCCAGAAGCTACAAACACACAGAAAGGGATGCTCCTCTTCTTTCTCTCTGTCTCTGTTTTCTTTCCTTCTCTCTGTCTGTTCCTCACACACTGCATAGAATGACAATGAACCGCACGCTGTCTACAGTGCTGGCTCTGGATGTCTGCCTGGCTCTCTGCCTGACACTTGGAATAGGCTGCGTACCCGTCTTCCTGGTTGTCTGTCTGTCTGTCTGTCTGTCTGTCTTCCTGTCTGTCTCACTGGCTTCAGAGCTTGTCTGTCATTCAGTATTGCTGTCTGTTTACCAGGCCATCTTTCAGTCCGTCATCCTGCCAAACACTGAGATGCAGACCAGGCAGGTGCAGGGGGGACATAACCCTACTCTCCTGCTCAAGTGCCCCCCCTGGTGTAAATCCTGACCCCTCCCTTGCCCATTGCACTAACTAGCCTACACAGCACAGACGAATTAGAAAGAGACTCTAAATCTCCAAGAGGATTTTGAACAATCCTACTTAATTCTCTATTTTTCTTTTCTTGCCTTCTCTGCTTCTTTCTCCGTCTTCTTCTTTCTCTCTCTACCTGTTTCCCTTTTTTCTGCTTTTTTTCCCTCCTTCTCCTCTCCTCGGTGCCAGTCTCCTTGCTCGTTATCTATTCTGGACAGTCTGTCCCTCCCCTCTCTCCATCACCGAGGGAGGATGAAGAAGAATGGTGCTGCTTCATAATGTATTTCTCCGCAATGTGTGAGAAAGATGGTGAAAGAGAAAGAGAGGGGAGAAATGTGGGATAAAGAGAGGGGGCTTTTGAAATTGTTCCTTTTCACAAAAAAAAGCCCTTTTCCTCAAAAAAAAATCAAAAGAGAGACCCTCTTGAGGGGTGATTTTCAATTACTCGCTTTTGCCCACAAGCCAATCTGGAAAAGTGGCCCAGCTCTGAGGTGTGCACAAAAGTGTCGTAATCTCGATAGGATATCCGGTCGATAAATCCGGACGTGTCCGAAAGCTCCATACCATTGCTCAAGCATCACTGCAGCCTATTTCATTTCAGATGAAGTCCAAGAGGCTCAGTCGTATGTTCAACAGGTAGATTGGTTTGGCGTAAGTCGGCTCCTCAGAGGCTTGTCACCCTGCGCTTTTCTCCACTTCCTGACGACGGTTTCTGGAATGTCAGTCCAGTCTGTCCGGCCTCAGCTCTGCAGGTTCAGTCCTCGCTGGAGTGGCTGAAGCTGATGGCTGGAGACGGTGGCAGTGGTTAGGTGTGGAAAGCTAGTCACTGGAGGGTGTGTGTTGGCTTCCATGCTGCCCATTTGGTGTCCATCTCTGCAAGGCTTCAGATCTAGAAGGAGAACAAAAAGAGAGGCGAGAAAGTAGAGAGGAGAGAGAGAGAGCGAGAGTGCATGAAAGGTTAGCATGGTGACATTTGTGTCACTCTGCCTTATCGCGTACGTCATTCTCCTCCTCGTCACACTCCACCCTGCCTGTCGTCCTGCTGTCTATTCCGTCCTTGTCACTCTTCCTCCGACTTTGCTGCTTGTTTGCTCCTTCCTACTCTCCACTCACTCTATGATTTGATCCTTTCACTCTGTCCCAACAAGCTCATCTTCAAACACTCTCCCCGTCACATCTCTCTTCTTACCGCCTCTATCCAATTTTATATCTACACCTGGCGCGCTTTCATCCAATCATTCCTCCCGTCTTTTTCTTCAATTCCAAGTTAGCTGTCCGTCACACTCCACAGTATCCAAGACAAAATGCATGTGAAGGAGCACAGTGAAGGACAGACAGAGACCTCTGACTGGTGAATGTGCCCGAGGCAGGTGGACGGCTGCAGTCCAGGCTGGTAGCAGTGGTCAGGTACAAGCAGTCGTACTTCACTGGTAGAGACTGGGGCTGTCATTTTAATTTTAATTTCAAACTGGCATTCGTCCAGCATCTGTTATGATGTATTAGAATAGAAACATTTTGCAGGGTAGTGCCTTGTAATCCAACGGGGTCATTCCTAAAACACACTGTCTGTCTGGTCCACTGCATGCCCTCAATAAACTGTGGATGCTCCCTTTGCTAAAAAGGAAATGAGAGACATGAGAGCTGTGCTGAATTGATAATCATGACACCAAACTATCTTAGAGGTGACTGAAGGAAGCATTTTGAATTCACTGTAGAAGGAGAAATTGTGCAAAAAGCTTTAATGCTGTGAACAAGGTTGAACTCGTCAGGTGTTGATTTTGGGTTTATTTGAGTTCATTTTACTTTTCCATATAGATTTTAGGGTAAATGCAAATAACAGAGTCTATGAAATTAGCCATAAGATAAATAATAAATAAATAAATAAGAATAAAAATGTATATATGAGAATGTCCTCATAAAGACAAGAAGTCTCAGCTTGTGTGGAGCAACACATTCCAATTTCCATGTTTTTATGCAACTTGCTTTTAGATTTGAGTGTAACTCATTTTTTCAACGAAGACTTTCAGCATTTACCCTCTAACAGGTCATAATGTTTGCATTTGATTCTGTGTACTTGCATTTAATGTACACAAATAAAGTTTAATGTCTTTTGGGAGTCATAACTGATCAGATGCAGCTGATACTTTGATCAGCTATTCAGCTCCATGATGGAGATGACGGAGTCACAGTTATGTACCTTTATATTGTGCAGAGACATATTCTTTCATCCTGTCAAACAAACAATATTCCCAGGCAGACAGGTTTGCAAGCAGATGACAGATGGCAAAACTAATGTTGGTCTGAGCTCAGACAGACTAGGATGCCTGTTGAGTTTCTTTTAATTTCCTGATAAATCACACTGCATTTTGTCAAATAGATGCCTAAATCTAAAAATAGCAGCAGCATTTAAAGTCTTCGCTGCCCAACAGGTAGCCTCGCCTCTGTTACTATGCAACAGTTTACACCTGTTGAATATATAAAAGCCATTTCTGAATTCTGATCAAACAACGCTCAGCTGAATGATGAATACCTGCTTAATTCAGAACAGAGCAGAGAAAGCATGCATTTCTTTAAAAGTAGACATGAACTCGGAGCCATGCAGCGACAATATCGTCTCTTTGAAGGGAACAAAATGAAATCATTAAATAGGTTCAGTGGCTCCTTCCTCTTTTCCAGAGCCCAGTGAGGTGACTGTCCTTTTAAAATGAAACATTAAGGCCCATTCACTGTATCAGCTCCAATCAATACTGCTGTGTGGCTTGATGCGACCCTACTGTGACACCCATATCCTCCTAGGACCATTTAGGATGAGACCATGTGTGTGTGCTGGCTTGCTCGTTAGGTTAGTGCTCAGTGTCTGAGCGTGTGTGTGTGTGTGTGTGCGTGTGTGTGTGCAGCCTTTGTATGGCATCATTTGCATGCTTTTGTGTCACACATGTGAAAAGACGTAGGTGGGTGTGAATTGGTGTGTAGAAGGTATGTCAGCAAGGAGTGCAAAGACGGAGGTGCGTGTAAAGCAAGTGACAATGTTTGTGTGCGTGTGTGTGTGCATACGTGCCACAGCTGTCATGCCTGAAGCAATTAAACACATTGATCTACTTCATAACCCTCTGTTCTACCAATCCCACACACTGAGGCTGAACACACACCTCTGCCCTCTCTGCATTGTGTCACAGACGCGCACACATGAAAGGCTATCAAAATGATTGACACAGACACAGAAATAGCAATCCTTTCACATACACACACACACATACATACACACACACACACATTCACAGCATCTCCATTCATTTCCTGTGTCAGGAAAGAGACTCAAACGTCTTCGGTGTGTCTGAATTCAAACAGAATTTAGAGAGGAGCTTGAAGAGACAGAGAGAAGGATGGAGGCGAGGGGGGCGGGGGGTTGACACAGCCGAGGAGTGGAGGAGATAGAGAAGCAAAGGGGGGATGGGGGGGGTGAGAGAAGCAACAAATTGAAGTTAGCCATTCAGATTTCATCCAAATCCATTAACCTGAACAGGCCTGTTTATGTCTCGAAAGAGGGGGTAAAGGAATGAGGAGAGATGGATGCTGGATAAAAAGAGAGAGAAAGGGGGGATGGAGGGAAACAGGTGGGGGAGTGGTAGAGAGGTGGGTTGGATGGGGTGAGTGGGTGAGGAGACACAGGGAAATGAAGGGAAAACCCATCAGAGGCGAAAATGCTCTGAACACAACTGCAGACTGGAAGAAGAGGAGGCACACAGAGAGAGAGGCAGAAGAAACAAAAAAATGAGAGGTGAAAGAGGAAAATGAAGGAAGGGAAGGACGGACACTCACCCATTTCAGTGGGCTCTCCGCAGGCGAGCACAATCCCTGCTCTGTGATCCCATCCTGGGGAAAGGCGCAGCGAGATCCTGGAGCTCCCTCCGCTGAATACCAATGGGGCTGCTATTATCAGCTCACACACACACACGCTCACATACACACACACACCGGCACTGTGGAGGAAAAGGCACAAACGTACAGAGTCAAGTCTGTGGTAGTTCATCAAATTAGAAAATAAACAGCTGTTCACTGATGCAAAAACAGCAGCACAACAATAAAGACATTGCAGCACAACTGCATTTACATCCCCTTCTCGCTCTCTTATTCTCTCTTTCTTCATGAAAAAAGCATCAGAGGCAGTGCACAAGCCAGAGGCATCAATCCACACTCACATACACATGCCCATACACTGGCATTTGCAGCCTATACAAATACTCACTGAGCATTTATTCAATCCCAGCCGGTCCCACAGTCGACTCTATTCTGTCTCACAGCTCCTCGGCTTCCAAGGATGTTAGGGAGAAATGAGTTGTCTGCTATTTTTCTTTCCCTCCCCGTGGGTTCCTCACAGCAGTATCTGATGCAAGGATAAAAGGATGTGAAGGCAGACCCTTCGTCCTCCCTTATTTACTCCTCACATGCAGTATACATCCAGTTTTTTCTGTATCCATTTGTTGATTCAGGTCCAATCCGTCTGGCTGTCTGTGGACTCCACTGTGATTCGGCGACACGCGATGGCAAACTGCATTCACTTAGTCACCCTCCCCTCTGCCTCTCTCCGCTCTGTCTCTCCCCTTGCTCAATAGTATACCCGTACCTCCTTGGCTTTCTCCAATCTAATCAGCTCTCTCTCTCTCCCTGCACCCTCCCACTCTCTCCTCTCCTCTCCCTCCTCCTTCCCAACACCCACTCCTTTACTCTCTCTCTCTCCCTCCTAGGTATTTTTCTCAAAGATGAATATCAACTCACCCCCCCCCCCACCCACCCACCACCCTCTCTCTCTTCTCTCTGTCAGTCTCTGAGATAAGCATTTGAAATAAGGGGAAAAGGGGAAAAAACTGGCCATGAAGAAAACACACACTATCTGGAACACACACACACACACAGATCAGAGAGAGGGAGTGAGAGAGAGAGAGAGAGTAATCATAGGGATGTGTTACATCCGCAGCCAGGGTAAACTACCCTGACAGGGTTTGACATGGCTACATGCTCAGGGTGACAAACACTATCACACCACCACGCGACTCGCCTCATACCCTATGACACACATCACGCACTGAAACACACACACGCACACACGCACAGGACATATACATATCTACACACACACAGCAGAATCAGATGTAAACACACAGTTGGGCTCACACACTGAGGCACATATTGACATTATGTCACTGATATGCACAAACAAAAGCGGGGGATGTAAAGGTAAACACACACGCATAAATCCTCTCGGAGCGTGAGGCTAGATCAAACATGTATGCAGCTGTTCACAGTAGTGGAATGTAACTGAGTACATTTACTCACATACTACAATTTTGAAGTATTCAGCTGTACTTGTATTTTACTTAAGTAGATCCTTTTCATGCTGTTAATACTTCTACTTCAGATGGAAATGTAGTTTAAGTAAGTACTGACTTTATTGTTAGTTTTGAGTATTTTACGGCTGCATTGGACAGTCTACAATAAAGAGGTGACAGGAAATGACAGGAGAGAGAGATGGAGAATAACATGCCTCTTTCCAGCTGGATGCTGGATGTTGCAGTTTATCGTCATCACCAAACCTAGAACAGGGCGCCCTGTAGATTACACACACACACGTTATCGTCTTAAAAAATATGCTGAAATCTATATTCATAGATTTACTACACAGTACATAAAGTAGTTCAAATTATCTACATATTGACCCCCAGTTAAAATGTTTACAAATTAATCCATATATAACAGTAATGTTATACTCTAAGGCCATTCTGCATGGCGAGAACCATTTAAGTACAGATTGCTGTTAATACGTCTGCCTTCACTTAAGTAACATTTTGAATAGAAGGCTTTTACTTGTATTTTTACTATTTCTATATTTACTTAAGTAAATGATTTGAATACTTGCTCTACCGCTGTGCACACACATGCACGCATACTGTACACTGACACATTGCTGAAAATCATCTCTCCTCTCACCAGAGCACCCTGACACTTCCTGTGGGACTCCCTTGAACAGAGCTGACATCTTCCTCACTATTTATAATGTTCACTCATATAAGGCACAACTCCACAACAGCATGAGCCCACTGCAAGCAGACAGCAGTCTCCAGAGAGGCGGCTCACACTCTATGATGTCACTTCCTAACATCCCATATCCCACTTCTATCACGCTACGCTGTCTCATCCCCCCTAACGAGACTGGGACGTTGGCCTTATGATGACTTTGTTCCTCTCTGGTGCTCTGGTCGGACCAAGTAGCCTTTTCAATATAGATCTTTTCTTAACCTTGCAGCCCCAATGCTCTCTTAGCATTTCATGTCCTCCAAGGCTATTAAACCTGCCACAGCGTGTTGAATCATTGATTTTGTCACTCTGTGCATGAGGTGGCTCTTTAATTGCTGGAGACAACACTGTGTTGCCTTACAGCAATATTTGTACATTATGCTTTAAAAGATTTTAGAGGAGGTGTTAGGTGACAAGATTCATGTGTTCCTACATTTTAAATGGACACAATTACAACTAAATCTGCGGCTTGTGTTACTAATCAATCCACATTGTTCCAGTCCAATGAAGATTTTTACTTAGCTCACTCATAATATAAATACGCAGTGGCGTAACGTAAAGTTAGGGCCTATTTGTGTCTCCCATATTGACTAATACCCTCTGATTTCAGCCTTTGGATACATCAACCCCAGTTCATCCACTAAGCTGTCCCCTAATCAAACAGGGAAGCAAATATAGTTTGTGACAATGCTGAGCTGTCTCCTCTGCTCTGGTCTCAAACAGCCCCCCCACCCAATGCTTCATCATGTTTTCACCTATTCACTTTGCATCTCATAAAATAATGTGCATCTCAAGATGTCTTTGTCCAGTGGGCGGACAGTGCTGGAGCACCTATTACTCACTCATGCTTGAGCCTATTAGACTGCAGCCATGTCACGCCAGAGGTTCCCTTAGGCCATGGCATTTTGTGTGCGTGTGCGCATGTGTGTGTGTGTGTGTGTGGACATTTGGATATGACTGCTACTGCATCTGGCCAACTTGCAGATTTAAAATCTTTTATTAGGCTCTGTGCACGTGTGTGTGTGTGTGTGTGTGTGTGTGTGTGTGTGTGTGTGTGTGTGTGTTTTGGGAGGGTTGCAAACACAGCGTTACCCCTGGCTGTGACCCACAGCTGTAGTTTTCAGGAAGTCAGGAGGAGTCTCCGTGTGCTGTCTCTCCCATTCCATCACACACACTGACACACGCCCCGCAGTTCCAATGTTTGTGTGTGTGTGTGTGTGTTGTCTAATTTACCTCTGGTCTAATTTACCCCTCTCTTTGTTTTCAGCACTACTGGGTGACACTGAATCTGCTCTGTGAGAATGACTGTCAGCGTATTATACCTCAGTCTTTTTGTGTTTATATTCTTATTGATAATCCAACATGTGAAAATGCAATAAGTCAATTTAGCTAACCGGTAATATTACTAGTGACTTAGGCCTCATTACATCCACTCAAAGTCTGCTGTCCCTCTCTGTTTTAGTCTCCCTCCTCTCTCTAAATATGCATTCAACAGCTGTCTCTCTCTCATCTCCATCCCACGCCACTTTGCTCTTGACAAATTGATGTGGAGCGCTTTTACATAACAACTACGTATCTCTCTCTCACGCACACACACACACACACACACACTCCAAATACCATCCACAGCACAAATGTAAACCTTACTCAACCATTATATACACACCTCGCTGAAGGTGTTGAGGGCTCAGTGTTTGCAATTGCAATGGTGTATTAGAGTGTTTCCTTACTTTTCTCATTGTCAAACACAAATGTGGCTTCCATGTTAACTATTGCTTGGAAAGCATGCAAAAAGAGGGGAGGGAGACGGAGAGGAAGACAGAGGGAGGGGGGAGAATTGACATTCTGCCCGAGCACTGCGCTGTGCTTGTGGAATAATGATTAGCTCCTCAGTATTCTAGTCACAAATGCTTCACTATCAATGAGAGAGAGAGAGAGAGAGAGAGAGAGAGAGAGAGAGAGAGAGAGAGAGAGGAAGGAGGAAACATGAGGGAGGGGACAGAGAGGGAGGAGACAAGAAGAGGGAGGTGGGAGAGCGAAGGGGAGGGAGGATGGAGCGGGGGAGAGCACACAGGGAGAAACAAGGTGAACAAGAGAGCAAGGGATGAAAAAAGTGAGGGATAATGGAGGACAAAACAGAGGAGTATAGTATGACATAAGCACGACATATAGTATGCTGCAGTATCTTCTCACATACACACACACACATATACAGAGGGATGCATGCTGCATGTGTTCAATGTGCCCATTTAAACAAATGCAACACTCAGATAAATTTGCAAACTAGAGAATGAAGCTCGTGCCAGCAGTGCATGCACACAAACACTCTTGTGCACCACTGCATCCACACACACACACACACACACACACACACACACAGAAAAATACACCACTACACGCATGGCAACTACTTTGTCAAAGTCACAGCAGGTACAGCCACCTCAGCAAAGAGAGAGACAGAGGCTATGTCGCACACGAGGGGGGGGGGGGACAGAACCGGGGAGTGATGATGAAAAAAGAGAGAAAGGAGAAAAAGAAAATAATAGAAGGACAGAGAGTGGAGTGGAAGCATGTGCAAGCAATAAATATGTAATCACAAGGCATAGAGAATGATAAATGTATACCATTACTTAAATAGGTCAATCATACATTAATAACTACGATGTGATAATAGAGTTGGGAAGTCAGCTGTAGCCGACTGAGTAAGTTTGCATAAGTGTGCTCACTTAGTCAAATACAAAGAAGTACATGGTGTTTTTGCACGCCCCTCTGACTCAGACCTTCTTTTTAAAGACAGACTATCATGAGAGAAGTCAAATATTTTTCAATTAAGATGGAAAATGTTAAAAACACTAGCTTTAAAAGACAGCAAAAATGTTATAATTATCAATTACTGTAGTAGCTGACATTAACTCTTAACAGTATAAACAATAGACAGACCAAATGTTGATACTTTGATTTCAAACAGCCGAGACAGTCTAATAATTACAGCGTTTAAGCCTGGTGAAGTGTATCTACAGGCCCACGGTGTTGCAGGTGGCACTGCATAATCTTAATCAGCCTAATGTCTCCTGGGCTGCATGTGTAAAGAGAAAGGAATATTAGTATAATAGAGCAGCTAAGGTAAATATGAATAGGGATGCATTAGTTTGGCTACAGCACTGTACACAACACATGTAGAGCAGAGGTGAGCAGTGTCATTCCTGAGTCTGTATCTGTTTAACTTAATAAAATGTATCTGTCTCCCTATAGAAAACCATAACATTTGTCTTGCAGGGAAATATTGTGTAGCACATACAGTGCATTGACCTTAACATGATTTATGATATTTTCCTTCTCCTGTAGCATTACCGCTGTATGTGATTTTCTCTGGTAAAGTTTTCTGACCTTTAATGGCTACATGGCTACGATATATTGCAGTATTACTTCATATTCTTGGAAGAAATCAGTTGCCTGTCTCTCATGTCTAACTGATAAAGGATTTGCATGAAATATTTAACACTTAACAATTAATTCATTAGGACTGTTTGTACAGTACTTGAAGACACTGTACCACACGTGTGTACAAAGATAACACAGTAACACCAATTGTCTTCTATAGAAGACAGTTTACCAGTGTTCACATGTGTCAGCAAACACAGTTTTCCATCATGTTACCGTGGAAACGAAGCTTCTTCAACGTGCCAAGATGTCAATAAAAATGCCATCAGCAAAGCATGACTTTAACACGTCTCTGGGGACTCTGTGGTTAACGGGTTTACAGTGACTGTGCAGAACTTTACTGTAGGTCTGTTTGTTTTTTTTATTTCCAGTGATTTACTATAATATACCTGCAGGATATTGGAGCTGAGTTTTGCTCTAACAACTGTAGTGTATCCTGCAGACAGATAGCATCATTGTAGGCCTTGCACTCAAAGCTGATACTGAAAGAGCTTCAATTTAAGTTTAACCAGAAGGCAAAAAGACTATTATTATTATAATTATTATTATTGTTGTATATTTTTTTTGTTACACAAAGCAACCTGTTGAAAAAGGTTTACACCAGGGATTCCCAACCAGGCCTGCTTGCACCCCAGGGGGTGAATCTCTGCAGTTTCCAGGTGGTGAGTGGAAAGAATGTGCGGGAGCTCAACCGATCTGAAAAAATAGAAATCATGATTAATCAGGCAATAACTTAACCTGAGCATCACATCGTGGTTGGCAGTGTGTGAAAACTACTTAACAATGAAGCAGAGAAGCTTAAACAGTTATACCAGCTAAAACAATGGACAAATGACTGAAACTGAAAAAAGTTGAAAAAGTTAACTACAAAAACTGATGGTTGATATAGCTGGGAAAAAAAGATGAAATAAGGAAAGATAAATAGTTGAAAATAATGGATTAAGAGGTTGAAATAACTTTCCTTAAAAAAAGATAAATGTTTGAGCTGAAAGTAAAATTAATGGATTAAACAGCTGTAATTACAAAAAGTAATGGAGAAATGATTGAAACAGCCAAGAGAAATTAATATGTGCTAGAAATATTTAGTTAAAATAATGGAAATTGCACAAGGTAATGACAGATTGTGGTTGAAATGATGTGAGCTAGTTTACACTAACGAGAAAAGATTTAAAATCCACACTTCAGATTGAAATCAACTTGCAACAGTTTCCACCTCGGAGCTGCTCTGTGAGACTCTCTGTCGGTTCACCTGAAGGTGTAAGCCAAAAACAGAGCTGGTGGTGTCCTCCACCTGCACGGGACACTGTGATGTCAGCGAGTTTACTGCTGCGAGAGCTGAATATGCACATTCTCTCCTGAGGGTCACTTGGGTATTTTTAGTTGTTTATGATAGAAAAAGAGGTGAGAATCAAAGGGATGCCCAGGGTGAGAGTGGCTATGTGCGAGCAGCGTGTGCACATTTTGTCTTTTTTTCCCCATTTGTAACAAGGACATTCCTAAATCTGATGGTTATTTTAGGCCCATTATCTGCATAATTGTCCATTTCATTCGGCCGTATTAAAAGATAAAAAGCCTCTTCTCTCTCCCTGCTTCTGCAGCCTATCAATGCCATGAATAATTTAAATACATAACTGGAAAAAGCTTCGCACATGTGAGCACATACAGTACTTTATATTCCTCTCAGCTGTGCACATGCATGATTATAAATCATTTACTGTATATTGGTTTGTTTGTGTTTTCGTCAGTGAGAAGCCAAATAGAAGAGATATTCAGTGAATCACGAATCACACCAGTTTCCAGTGAAACACAAAAATATTTCAAGAGAATTGAGAGTGTTTTTTTTCCTTTTCTCAAAGGCATCCTTGGCACTATTTTAAAAAAGGAACAGCTCCCAAGGTCGTTTTCAAAATGACTAAACACAAGTCCATTTCTTAAAGTAACATTAGACTATACACATAATGATGTGCAGTCACATCATCACGATTCAATTTAGTTTGTGAAAAATGACCAGTCAGTTACTTCTTTCTGCACCTACTCTCACTTTCAATCATTTCTAAACATCAAGCATCGCCTCTATATATTGACAGCTATTTTAAATGCTCCATTTTCACTGCCAGTATCAAAATGAAAGGAGAAATGTTCAGCTGTTTGATCATAGGCATCTCAATATTTACAGTTTGCTGTTTAACAACCAAGACACATTTCAAGTAAAGCCAGATGTCAAATCAAATGTTACTGAACATCCTGGCATCATAACATAAAAATCACATTTGAAGCCACAACTTAAGCTGCAGACTCTGTAGAATTTAAATTATATATAAATCTGGATTTCAAGACTCTGTATCACTGTGGGGAAAATCCTGTTTTTGTTCATCTGCACTCATCACCCACCCAGTACAAAAAAATAAAACCACAAGCTTAAGTCTCAGCAAAGGAATAAACACAACCAGACAGTATATGGTTTTCTGTACAGCAAATAGGCCATTATACTGCAGTCAAGACTGCTTCCCCGGAGCATACGAGTCTCATGATTCCACCTCCAGCATCAACAATTTCATTACAAGTCTGTGTGTGTGTGTGTGTGTTTTTCAGATGCAATGTTAGGCAGCAGGTATGATAAACGGCTCTCCACCAGAATATCAGCTCTCAAGATTTGCTAGGAAGAGAAAAAAAGGCATGTATTTATCGACCGGTTGCCTGTTGACTCTCTCAGAAAAGCAACGAAGAGCAGCTAAATTCTTGGCACTGGCTCCTTTTTGTTCCTCAGGAGCCCTCTATTTCCTGATACGGCTTCTCACTCTGCAGAAACGCTGCCATTTCCCCATTTTAGTTCCCCGCGCAATCATCAGCATTTCTCCCTCCATGACATGAAAACAAACTAAGACTGAGTGCCTCTGCGTGTGTGTGGTTTCAAACCCTGGTGTCAGCAATCACTGGGTGGGAGACAGCCATAAACTGCGCTTTAGAAGCCTATAATGGGCGACTGCAGCGCTGGCAAAACTTGTATCATATTATGCCTCATCCCATTCGGACACAAATAGGATCATTATTTTTGATAACTATACAGCAAGAGCTGGATAATTTCATTGGACTACTTGCCATTGCATAATGCTGTACTTCAGCTAAATCATCATAAATCTCGCCGCATCTGTTACTATCGTATTTAATTACAGCACAAAACCAATCAATAACATAATGTCCTACAAATTATTAGAACATTAGGGCTGATCTATACAAACAATTCTACTTCATTCTGCCTTCCACCAACATTAGTGTGCATAACAGAGCGATTGGAACAGCTGTACTTGCGCTGAGAGGGTCTGTATATTTCTCAGCACAAGACCTCATATTGTTTGTCAAAAGGCAGAAGTGGCAATTTACAGCAGGACCTATAAAGTCCATCCAACCTGATGGGATGGTGGCAATGCCCCAGTGTCATCCACCTTATAAAATGATGGACGTTCACAAGTGTGAAAGCTGAAGCGTTTTATTATAAAGAAAGCAGAAGACATTTCATGGGCCACCACTGGTCATCCCCTAATAAATAGGGGCTGTAAATACACGTCTGTATACAATCGAGGGCCTATTTTACAACCCGTTTTTCAATCAGTTTGAAAGACTAATTGAGGGTACATTCTGTCTATCAACCATTCATTCATTAGTTTTACTGTTTCACCGTCACACATTCTCTTTCTGCTCAAGATGTAAAATTGTATTGCTACACGGGATCTTTGTTGAAACTGGCCTAAAAACCTATCAAATTATATACATATAAGGTAACATCTGGCAATTCTTCTATGATCAAACCTTTCACTCCATCAACAGTCTATAATCTCAGCTAAGCTTTGAGTCTTTCGCTACTGTGTTGTTTTTTTATACAATAGTTTTTAAATTAGCCTTCATACAGTCTCCTCCACTATGAACTCAATGGCATGCTGTGGTGACTGGCTCGTCTCCACCATGGTGATTTCATTTCCATCCATGGTGATGGTGGGAACAGTAATGGCCTGAGTTGCCAGAACGGAGGAGGGCAGGATGACGACCTGCGAGGTGCCCTCCATGCCACTGAGCTGATCAGACGGGATCATGACCGTCTCAGCCCCTCCTTCGGCCCCCTGCAGTACGTAGATGGTCTGCACTGAGCCAGAATCCACCTCTGCTGCGGTGGCCACAGAAGACAGCACCTTGGCCCCCTCCAGCACCTTCTGGACCTGAGCGGCCTCAGCTGCATGCGCTGCCTGTTCAGCTGCATCCAGAGGCAAGTCTCCGTGCAGCCGAATGTGTTTATCCAGGTTGGAGCGAGAGCGAAAGGCGGCAGAGCAGTGGGAGCAGGGATAGGGCTTCTCCCCGCTGTGGGTGCGGGCGTGCTCGGTGAGCCGGGCGGCCACGCTGAAACTCTTGCCGCAAATCCAGCAACAGAAAGGCCGCAGGCCGCTGTGGATGCGCTCGTGGTCCTGCAGATGGGGGAGCTGGCGGAAGCGCTTGCCGCATGTGCTGCACTGTTAGAGGGATTAAAGAAAGGAGAAGCAGACACAAAATAAAAAAGGTAAGTAGGTGGCAAGAAAAATACAGTTCTGTTCACAACAGTACCAGAGCACAAACTCGACTGCAATTAATATTTTCTGAGACCGCTCTTTTTTTTCTGCAGATGCAGCACTTCTGGCGAGTGTAGGGGAAGAGCAGAGAGAACAGGGTAAGGGGAAAGACAAAGGGGGAAAGACTGATACAAAGCAATAAAAAATTAAGTGGAACATACAACTTGTTTCATTATCAATTAATAAGCCAATTATTTTAACACAGTTAATCGATGAACTGTTTGATTCATAAAACACCATAAAGAAATTTAAAATGCACTCAACAGTGTCCTAGAACCTCAGGGGATCAAATGTTCAAATGTCTTGTTCTAGCAAAGTCTAAAAGATATTCAGTTTACTCTCAGAGAGGACAAAGAAAGCAACAAATATTTACATTCAAAAGGCTAGAATCAGTGAATATTTTAGCAATTTTGCTTGATAAATGACACAATTAATCATCAGAAAATCTGACAATATACTATTGATCAACTAATAGATTATCTGTTGCAGCTCTTTGAGTTGGTAGCATGATGAGCTGAACATAACAGAAATGCTACCAGTGAGTTGAGAGCCAAACAATTTCTAAATAAAGTAATCACATTAACAATTTCACAGTCGTTCCTTTGCTGCCAACCTAACATTTGCTCTCTGCTTGTTACCACCTGAGTGCAGACAATGAACTACAACTACATACTTGATTAAACCTGAAGCAATACAAAAGAATGACTTTGTTGTGCTTTGTCCCTACTGGGGACACTCAGATTGAAACTGTAATCCCTCTTGTCAGTTTTGCAGTTTCAGTATCTCTGTGAGATATACTCTAATAAAATTACCTTTCCTGTTGAGCTTGCTCTTTATATACTCAGCAAATATAGGTGCTCCTTCAGGAAAGCACAGTGTATTTGATTTTAATTTAAATTCATCCCCATAACCGCCTGTGTGTTTGAGGACCAATGCTCCTTGAACCTTAATCCTTAGCATGGCTGATAGATACTGTATGAATCAGAGAAAAGCCACAAACATTAAATCAATTTCTACAGCTCGATGTGCTGTGATGGGCTTGGGTGGGTCCATAGTTGATGTCCTGCCTCGTCACCAGAGCAGCAGAGAGAGAGGGAGAGAGAGTCCCAGAATAGTAACAGGCACAGAGGGGAGCTGACAGGCCCTAACTCAGCCCCTGCCATTAATCACAGGTACACAGGGAGGGAGGAAACACCCGCAGGACACACACTGCACAAATGGCCATGGTCCAGAAGCGGAGAGATGGCCACTGCTATGAACGGGTGTGACCATGGGGGGCGAGGCAATGCTGGATTTCAATTTGAAATATGGGTGTGAAAGGGTTTGAAAGCCTTGTATAAAAAGGACAAAATATGTTTCAAAGGGCTGAGAGAAAAAATCCCTTATTGTGCAAGCACACACACATCACCACCACTTCTCTTACCTCAAAGGGCCTCTCATCAGTATGTGTCCTCATGTGAACATTGAAGGTGGAATTGTAGGCAAATTCCTTGTGGCAAATCTGACAGCGGAAGCGAGGTCGGTTTTTGGACTTTCTGAGCGTTCCTTGGAAATGGGCCAGCACGTGCTCCTCCAGGGCACTATTGGAGGTAAAGCGGCGGCGGCAAGGCCTCACCGGGCACTTGAGAGGCGTCTGGCCCGTATGGGATAACCGATGGAGGTCTAGGCCCTCCTGGGTCATGCAACGGTGGCCACAAAGGTCACACTCAATCTGAGAGAGGAATAAATGGAGCAGGGATAAAGAGAGGAAGACAAACCGGAATGTGAAGACATGAAGAATAGACAGAGGGGGGTAATTAATGTAAAGAGAAAAGATCTGTGTCGTCATGGTCCAACTAAGACGTAACCACAACGTTACAGTTTGATTAAGACTGGAGACGTTGTTCAATGTCACCCGTCTTTTGTTAACCCCACATTTCCTGTCTGTCTGGACTGTTAGCTATCTAATAAAGGCAAAATGGGGGAATAATTGGATTTCAACTCATGGTCTGATAATTTGCTTCCTCCTTGTTAAAAGCAAATCTGTCACTTAAAAGTTAGCAATATCTCGCATTCTGAATATATTTGTAGTAGAGATGTAAAATCTGCTAAAATATTACAACAAACATTTATGATCTTCATGATTTTCTATGCTCCAAACCTGTCCAGTGCATCTTCCCCGGCCCTGGCCGCGCCCACGACCCGCATTCTTCTCCTCGTCTGTGGTAGGGCAACGCTGCATGTGGATTTCCAGCACTGACTGGTTGACAAACTGGGATGAACAGTGAAGACACGTCGCTGGCTGCTTGTCTGTAATGGAACAGTGTCAGATTTTAGACAGGTGGTCATGCTCCATGTTCGTACTACACAATGGCTCCCATGCCATGTTAATTATCTGATGGTTGATTTGAGCTTGTTGATTGCTTGTCAGTGTGCCAACAATCATGCAGGAACAGGTGATGGGCAACGATGTCCAAACATTCAGACACAGCCAGTTGTTCAATGTCGATAATGAACAAGCCTGTGGGTCAGTGGTTGCTGATAATTTGAACACACTGCCCATCAAATGGTCTAATAAATGAACTTGTGTTGTAATAAGGACATTTACATAAAAGACATTTTAGACGAAGTAAGAGGTCTCACTCTGCTACTACTTCCCATTACTACAAATGCCTCCCACACAGTCAGTCCCTTAGGCAGACTGGATGCTACAATGGCATATTGCTACCATACAGTTTGTTATTAAAGTTCCATTTAACATTTATATTTTATAGTCTAATTCTGTACAGATTTTCATATAAAAGTGAAAAAAAAAGTACACAGAGTAAGCAGTAGAGCCATTTCTCCAGCATCTCCGAGGTCTTTATACAGCTTCCTCCTTTAAAGTAACTGTAGTAGCAGTAACTGTACCATAATGAAAAAGGTAATTTTCTTTCCTTTAAATTGATTTTATTGTGTAAAACCTGTGTCAAGGTTTCAGTACTGGTAAACCAGCCCTAGTTCAGAGATATGTGAGACTAGCTGTGGACAGACACACACTCATGCTCAGCCCACTTTCCACCATTCCATCACAGAGGCTGTGACCTTAACTTTTACACCATTTGGCAACCAGTTCTGGATCAAGTAGAAAAGATGAACGTCCAAATTGCTGCGGATTAATTTTATGTCAGTCGGCTAATCAACTAATCACATCAGCTGTAATCAGCTGGTGCCCTAGTACTATTTTGGCAAAGCAAACCAGATTCTGACAGGGTTGCTCTCGAAAACCTGGCTGAGAAATCGCTGACACTGATGGTCCATCAGCATGTCCATAGGTCATCGCGCCAACATCTTGCAATCTGCTAACCATCTGTACTGTTTATCTCAGTAGGGAGGATCCACTCTGCCCCCCATTGGGACCCTCTAATTAAACCTTTAATAAGGACGATCTCTGCCTATGGCCCTGGCCTGATCAATGGATCAATCTCTCCAATCATCTCTCTCAGAGGAGCCACACACCTCTGACCCCTGCTGCACGCTGACTCTTTAAGCTTAACTAATGAGGTTGACGTTACAACGCCCCCCAATTAATTTACCTCCACCTTCCTCCTACGTTTCACATGGGTCACAAATCAATGGAAAGTCATCAACTTAATGCATCAGCGGAACAATGCACACATAACATGGATGTATGTTTGTAAATAAACAAGCTAGGCCACCCAGGGAAAATGATGGGGGCAGTTATCGTCATCTTCGCATTAATCAATAGTAATTCACTGCACGCTGTGCTGATAAGAACATTGTATCTAATTGGTTTCCATTACAAGCAAGCACAGGGGCCTGCATCTGATTTCTTGATATGTTTACCACATTTGGTCTCACGTTTAATCTTCCTGGATGTTATCACGCAGATACATAGATGGAAACATTGATTGGAGACAGATGACAGGCAATGTTCACACAGGGGAAGGATGTGAGATATAAACAGCTAAATAAAAAAGATATTTCATGATGAAACACAGACACCAAGATCACTTTTGCATTCAGTATTTGCTTACTTTCTGCTGATATTCAGAATCATTTACTGCTTTAAATTGGCACAATATTTATTCCATTGCACTGTAACCTTTTTTTTAAAAGCTGCCATTGTCTTGCTTTTGCTGCTTGTTGCTTGTTGCTGCTTCTCTTCTGTTGCTTTTGTTTGGTTTCACTGATCTAAAGTGTGCTTTAAATTGCCCCTCAGGGATAAATAAAAGTTTTTTTGAATTTGAATTGAATTTTTGTATTTTGTTTTGTTAGCTTCAGGTTGCTTCAGCTAACCATAAAAATATGGGGGTGAACAGCTTACAGTGCGCCAGGATGAGCCCTGAATTCTCACCTTGGTGAGTGAGTGAGTGCAGGTCGAGGTCTTTCCTGCGTTTGAAGGCCTCTCCACATTCAGGACAAGGGAATGGATGGCTGGTGTGGAGCAGTCTGTTTTACACACAAAAACACACATATTCACGTTAGTGCTTTAAGTGTTTAGCGTACTTCTGAGTATTTAAAAAAAATGTCCCCCAGGAACTGGCAACAGTCATGACAACAATGAAATAAAATAATTACGTATAAATTCCAAGTAGAAAGACTCATAAAAACTATAATAAAGAGAGGGGAAAAGTCATGTTTGGGTTTTAAGCTTCCACCATATATGCGACTCGTAGGAGGATTACCAGCAAGTATGTGCTTAGCTGTGCTTCAGGTTAAATAAGGGGTATTAGCTGAGTGTATAACGGCTGGAGATAAAAGAACAGCAGTAAACTAGGAAGAGTCAGAGTTAGGACATGAAAGACTATATTTATCCATTGCATAACGTTACGCTGGATATAGCCTTAGGGGAGGAGAGAAGTGTTAGGATGTATTCACCTAATGCTGCATCAGGCCTGCTTTCACAGCATGGAAAAAAATAAAATACTGGCTCTTTAGACAGCTTGTCATAATCAGAACAAACATAGATGATGTTGAAGTTCAGGAAACATACTGTTCCACTAAATATTGCATAATTACAAGTATATGTATTATGTATATCACACTGCTGCAAGTAATGTGGCGGCATAAGTACTTAACGACACAAGTCACTTAACAAGTACAGCAGGATGCCAGAGGTGATGTGCAAGGACCTCTCAAGGCCTGTATAAGAGGCCAGGCTGTTTCTGTTCCCTGTTAAATAGACAATAGAAATCAATATTTCAGGGACAGCTGACCCTGAGGCAGCTGGGAGAATTAAAATTTCAGTCAGGGTCACCTCTTCTCGCAGCCAAATGTTCTTTAATGAGTAGAGGTGACGCTGTACATACAGTATTAGTAGTATATGTAGCTATAGACTGAGCTTAAACGACACATTGAAAACTTGATTTGTCGAGCAACAGAAAATTAATTAGCAACAATTCTGATCACTGAATCATTTTAGCCATTTTTTTTGGCCGGCATGCTGGTTCCATCTTCTCAAATGTGAAGATCCTGCTTTTCCTCATCTCCAAAGATAGAAAACTGAATATCTTTGTTTAACTGAAGGTTCATTCTTGACCTTGGGAAAAAATAACAGTCTTAACTCATAGCATCCTTCAGCGGATGGCGTATGAGTAAACTCCATCTGCTGATGAAGACTGTGAGATGCAGATGAAGGCTCCGAAAAAAGATCAAAAGCAAATCTTGGTTGAAGATTGTGTTGTCAAAAAGAATATCTTTGGGTTTTGGACTGTTTTAGGACAAAACAATCAATTCATCTTGGACATCTTATGATGGGTGTTCTCCAGCATTTTCTCACATTTTATAGACCACTCCATTAGAGAGATTAACTGACTAACTCAACTGGTATGGCAGAAATTGGTGCCGCTAGTTTTTGGGAGTTGTGGCTTTTGTGGCTCTGGCCTTTTCTGGCACATTTGATTTGCCTAACATTACAATAATTAAATGGCATTAAAGGGACAAATTTTAGATTTACAATTTGCACACTGCAAAGCCCAAAGTCAGTGATTTTACCTCATAGTTTTATTTCATATCCTATATGCTTTAGCTAAAGCCAATAAACACACACACACACAAAGACAGTATATCATCTCCCCCTTTGCTCAACTAGGTCGGACAGGACCAGGCTCTTCCCCCGTCCTGGCTTGTTATCGTTATCATCTTAATTTACTGGGCCTCTGTCTGTCAATCATATGTGGCTCAGGCTCAAGGGCACCCAGACATCTCAGTCAATGTGTTTGCTACACAGCTTAAAGGTCTTGCTCAGTAGTCGGACACGGCTCAGCTACTACGGCTCCTGGCGAGAGGGAGGAAGTTTATCTAAATCCTGTCCCAGGTTCTGTTTGGAACTGTAATTCTATGTATGTGCATGAGGTGGAATTGCAGTCATCTTCAACTCAAACCTATCAATCAAACCCTAACACAATTATAACTTATTTAAAAGCCTTCTTCTTATGTCTGCCTATGTCTACAAAACTGCACTCACAGAACACAGGGTTACTTGTGGTTCCTCAAGGCACCAAAACTAAATAACTAAAGTGTTATTGTTGCTGTTATTACTTGTGATGGTTCAGCTGATCCTCCGTGTTGAACCGTGAGGGGCAGTGAGGACAAGCGAAAAGATGAGCAGCTCCCTCATTGTCCAGAGCACACACCTGCATTGAGGGACATACAACAGTCAAGGTCAATAAAAAATGATTTCACAGCAAGCTATCTACCAAAAATATCATTCTGTCTGGATGAAAGTTTTTTTTCTTCAAAATAAGTTATCTACTATTTAAAAAGTGTGACATCTAGAAGCTTTAATTTATTTTTTTTATTATTTGTAAATGGGATTTTGGAATTGACCCATTCACACTGAGAGAAATTTAATTTAAAAAAAACAAAAACAAAAAAAGGCTAAAGACTGTACCGGTTTGCGTCCACGTTTGCGCCGAGGCAGCGTTGATGTGTGAATGTGTTGGTGTCTCTTCAGGGTGGCTGCCTGGGAGAAGTTTTTGCCACACACGTCGCAGCTGAAGGGCTTGTTGCCTGTGTGGCTCATGCTGTGGCGCAGCAGGCTCTGGGAGTTAGTGAAGGACTTTGTGCACACCTTCACAACACAACAACAATAATCAGAATTGATGCCATAGTTAGAAATGTAACAGCTTTTAAGTAGCTCCTGCGAGGGAATAAATGAAGTCATAAATGGCAGTTTGCTTATATTATAATTTTCAAAACAATTTCCATTGTGCAGAGACACTAGATATTCTGTCAAATATAATGAGGTTAGAGGTTCAAATAGTGTCTGCCTCAAACCCGACCCAATTCAAAAGCATTACATCATCTCGTCAAAGTCAGCAACATGACTTAAATGACATTCACATTAAAGAAAACTATTCTTCCTTTGAAATTTTAATAAATTCTGATTGGCACCTTGCACGTGAAGAGCTTTTCTCCGGTGTGGCTGTAGACATGGGTGCGGAGGAAGACACGCCGTGTGAAGGTTTTGCCACAGTAGGGGCAAACATGGGGCAGTGGAGTGCGGGCCCAGTCCTGCAGAAGCTTGGCAGGTGGGGGGTGGTTGGTGTTGTCTGAGTCTGCTGCAGTGCTGCCCTCTGAGTCCTCTTTGGTGCCTGAACCCTTGTTTCCTGACAACACAAAAAAACCTGTTCATTAAGGACCAAAAAGACCTTCAACAAACGTCTTAGGCCGTGTTCCGACTGCCGGCCCAGATCCATTTTTTAGCCTAACTAGATTGTATCCAGATTGATTTTGATTTTCTAAAATCTGTACAACCCACATGAAATATGTTTTGTATAAATCTGATCCAAGCCACATTCGTAGGTGGTTTGAAAGGCGTCCATCCATTATCCATGCTTCCACATGGGAAAGCCACATCATCAGTGTACATCGTTACTGATACCTACATCACTCGATCTAACTTGCAAATCACAGTGCAGACAATCAGAAACAAATCTGATTTGCCTTTGGTCTCAACAGAGCCTTATGTGTTGTCAAATCTGAAACAATTATTTTCACTTACCTTTGAGTGCATTAACGCCGCTCAGGATCCTGAAAGTGGGTCTGCTTCTCTTAGCAAGTGGTGAACCTGATTCACTAGCAGCAGGTGGGGAAAGCAGCCGCTTTGAGCTCTGTGGGGTATCCTGAGGTTTAATGGTGACTGTTTCATCACCAGTTTCAGCTTCATCCGCCACCTCTGTCCCTGGTGTGAGGCGGTGGAGCCGGAGATGGTACAGGTACTGGGTGGTATTCATGAAGCTCTCGCCACAATGGGGGCAGCTGTGTAATGGCTCTTTCAGGTCGTGCTTCTGCTTACGATGGGTAACCAGCCCTCCCTCATCACTGAAGCTCTGCCCACATTGGGTGCACATGAACAACTCAGGCTGTGTGAAACTGGAGGTGACACTAGCGGTGGAGGGAGCGGCATCCTGTCCCTGCTCATCAGTCCCATTGCTCTGACTACAAACTTCCTCTGATGTCTCTTCGGGAACCTCTACCATCTTTTCCTCACCTTTCTGCCGGTGTTGCTTACGGTGGTACAGAAAAAGGGTGGTGTTCAGAAAGCTTTCCCCACACACGGAGCAGCGGTGCAGAGCTTCCTCAAAGCCGTGCTGGGTCCTGCGGTGGGCCACTAGCTCAGAAACCAGGCCGAAGCATGAGCCACAGTCCACACACAGGAGCACTGGTTCAGGCTTAGGTTTTTTGTTCGCCCCTCTCTTCTTGGGAGATGAATCCTCTGAATTAGAGTTTGAAGCAGCCACCTCAGAAACAGGAGGATCAGAGTTGTGGGTTGAAGAAGTATCTGCAACTTGCTGCAGCTCTTCCTCCACTACCGGTGCGTCTTCTGGTTCTGGTTTAAGATTTTGGCTGGTTTCACTTTTCGAGAGAGAACAGTCTTCTGGATCTAAAGTTGAACTGCAACTCTGAACTGAAACAGTCTCTGGTTCAGGTTGCGAATTAGGTTTTGACGTGCTCCCAGGAGCAGACTGCTGACATACCTCTTCTTTACGGTGTTGCTGCCAAAGGTCCAGGCTCTTGAAAAGTTCATCACAGTCCCCACACTGGTAGAGAATTCTGGGCTGGTCTGATGTCGCTGTTGCACTGGCTGCAGTCTGCGTGGGTGCATTTTTAACAGGTTGTACAGCGGTGTGTTCTGCTTGGACTTGAATCTGTGGGACTGCAACTGTCCTTGTTATATTTATTACCTGTTGCTGCAAAGACAAGGGAGGAAAAAGAATATGTCAGATTCACTTGTTCTGTGTATTTCTGTGTACAAGGGAAATGAGTTCTTGCAATAGTAATCAAATAGCTGTTTCAAGTAAATTCAACCTGCTGTGTTTTTATTTTATTCTTTCAGGCAGATGAGGGATGAGAATTCATTGTTGGGGCACTGAGGTCAATTAGAGCAGCATGTGTTTAGAGCCAAGGTTCCTCTCCTGAGAGCTCCAGACAGCCAAGATAAGGCCTCAGCCTGGCTGATAACTATCAAAGGTCCATCAGGGTTGAACGGGTCACTCCACAGGGCTTTACATTTGCTCCCTCAGTCCATTTGGATGATAAAAACAGAACATCAAGGTCGAGGTTAAAGACATTAGAAACTGCCTCAATCATGACAGTTCAATGTGTCTCACATACTGTAATGATATATGGGCCTCTGTTTGAGCATTGTGTATATGAATACAGAAGATCACCTCCAGGTGGGGTCTGGCTGATTTAATCACATTCTGATTGCATTTACACGCGTGTTCCTTATCCAAGTGTTTATGGCTTAACTATGAATTATTAATTGGTGTTGAAGTTTCATTTGAGGATGATACCTCAAACAAAAAAATCACATTCACTAAAAGTGAATGTAGACACAAGTGTGGAAACGAGGCCCTACTCTGTCCTACAAGCTTTGTCTACACTGCCTATTCAGAAACTGACTCACTAATCATTTGGATATGTTAATTTAATGCTGAATAAACCTGCCATGGCATTGGCACTACATCAAAGTTCTCCATTTATTTGAATCATCTAGTGCGCAGGTTTAGGCACTCATCCACTGCCAGCTTGCTGTTGATTACAATTAATGAAACTCTAAAACAGCAGAAAACATGTCACTTACTGTGAAATTGTTCTTATTTAAAACAAACTTAGCATTATCAGCCAGAAGCCATTAGCCTGGGCAGTGAGATAAAATAGCAACACAGATAATTCCAAGTAAACTATAGTTAATGTGCCAGTCTTAAGTTCTAACAACACTTGACCATGTAGTTAATGCACTACAATTCTTAAAATTTAGAAAATGGAAGATGGTAGCCCAAGTGAATTTGATAACCTAATTAGCCAATCATTAATAGAGAACCTCTAATAGTGCCTTATGTAAAGTGCATATTTTTAATATATTGATATGGAATTCTGCAGATACAGCAGATGAGTCATACTTTGGCCTCAAAGGGAAAAAGGACGTTAATTTTTTTAATGATAGCAGAGTGCTGTTATATTATATTATTATTTTATATATTATTCCTTGTGTCTATTATGATTGAATTTATTGTATTATTTACTTTGTTTGATCATCCTTTGCCTGATCTTATGTGGCCTTAGAGTGTGTGTGTGTGTGTGTGTGATTATCTTTATAGAACTTCATAGACAGTTTACAACTTATTAGGGAACAGCTGTACATTCAGTCATTGCTCTGAATAAGCCAGACAAAAGGAAGTAGATATGCTCACCGTTTCTGACTTAACTGTACCTAGCAGCCTTTGAGTAGCCCAGTATAACCCAGTTTCACTCAGTTTTTCTTAGTTTCGTCCAGTTTTCCATGTGTGCGACAACATCTACACGTTTCATAGCACATTGTAGTAAGTTTAGGTTAACAGTTGTTGGCCTGTTCACGAAAGAAATCACTGGCCAATTAGAATCGGTTGTGTGTAAGTCCAATCTTTGTACGGGGCCCAGCTCAAGAAGATAAATGTGAATCGCATCAGAAATCAGTACTCACTGTGACTGAGATCCTGCGACAGCTCTGTCACTCTGAGCACAGCGCTGCTATACTTTACCTGTGACATGAATAAATGCTATGTCTGTGAACTGAAGATTTTTCTGGTTTGTTCTTGGAGCTTCCAACTCAAGAATCTGGCTAACAGTTAGCTTCTGATCAACCAAATCACTGAAAAGGCAAACTGGACTTGTTTCATGGACACTTTTGAGGAGACACTTTTGTCACAAATGCCTTTTATAGCTTAATTTGGCACTTCTTAAAGCAGCCATTGTGTTATAGCAATGTCACATAATACACAGAGAAATTATGATAATCTAACTAATGAAGTGGGGATGCTCGCAATAAACTGGCTTATGCCAAAGTGGAGGCCAGGAAGCCATAAGGTGCCCAGGTTTTATAGTGTTTTCTCCAGCTGTTTCGTCTATGAGAATGCCAATGAGCAATCCATCAGGAGAAAGTACGGCACCGACTGATGCATTCCTCATGCTTCTCTTCCGACTGGCGACTCAGGAAGCAATTTGTCTGTCATGAGTGTCACTGTGCTTTATGGACGTGTGTTGAAGACTGTATGGATGGAAGTCTGGGCACAAGCTGAGACAGCCATGCCCTACTGCTAAAAGAGGGCCAATGACTGCTTTTAACCCTAAGGGCTTTTTGAGGCTGTCACGGGAAAGTCAAAAGAAAAAAGTGCCAGTCGCACCAAGACTCAGCTCAATATGTCAAAGTTAAGAAGAATAACTCGCCCCATTCTGCAACTTTGGAACTTTGCAATTCAAATGGCGTCGTCGTAGAACTCAGAATTAATAGAGCTCAGCAGTTTGATGAAATTCATCCCAAAACTATATTCCAAACATTACAGATAATATAAAAAATACTGACTAAAATGCAAAAATCCACAGACCTCTCAAATTCAGCAAGAGCCAAAACAATAGAAATACAACTGAATTTACATACAGAAGCGAACAGATGGAAAACACTAAAAAAGATGAAGAAAATTATGTTTCCCCTCGTTCTCTTGAACACAAATTGTTCATTGTCATTGGAGCATGAGGAACATTCTGGTGATTCAGATGGCCTTGCTGGATACCATGTAAATTTGGCGCCCTGGACCTCAATCTGGCCTGCGACCTTTATCACATCATTTGCTGCTGCTCCCAATCTTTCCTGTTTTCCTTCTCGGTCGGTTCACGGTGGATCATATCTCTTTCAACCATGTTGCTAAGGTACTGCATCACACGAACAAAGGCAAAAAGCAGGCTTGTATGTTCTTAAGAGTTTATACCAATCATTTCAGAACAGAGTCTAACCAAGAACTCTGACATGTATGATATATGCCTGACCAGAGCTTATTCAAAATATAAAATAAGCAGTCATACATTCTGAAATATAAAGCCTGATTCAAAAATCCAACACTCCATAATCAATCCACTTTGAGGGCAACCACATTTTCGCCTGTTGCACCTGTTTACTTCGCTAGTGACTCATTACTCTGATAAACAACGTGCTAATGTAATAGTTTGCCATTAAGCTAGACAGAAAACAGTTCCAGGTAGCACTTAGGTACTTAGAAAAACTGTTGAATAACCTGCAGATCTCACTACACAGCCACTGCCAGTTTTGGGGGGGTAAAGGTTTAGAGACCTGACAGATGTGCTGGTGCAATGACTTAGTGACATTGATATTTGTCTTAGATAAGTTTACCAGTATAATGCAGTTGTATCAATCTGGTGCACTTTCAGAGCAAAAGTAACAGTTAAAAGTAAGTTATCACTATATAGACATGTAATAATCAAATTTAATTGAATAATTATCAGTTAAAAGTCAGCAATAGTTTGTGGTGGACTACTGCTGTATGTGTTCACATACTTGGCCAATAGAGCTGATTCTGATAGAACACCAAGTTGTAGCCATGACAGTAGACAATGCTTAAAATAAAGATGTTGCTGCAAAGAAACTACAAATTCTTCACCAACACTAATACACAGTAATATTGACCTTTGGAATATGAAATGCCATCATTTTATCTTATTAGACATTCATGTAAGAAATTGTTATAAGGATAATGAATAAACATAATGAATTCTTGAGTTAATGGCCAAAAACGTGTTTCGTGAGGACACAGTGACCTTTAACCACCAAAATCTAATCAGTTTATCCTTGAGTTTATCAAGTGGACGTTTGTGCCAAATTCGGGCAGAATGAAATGATTGGATGGCCTTAATACGGGCCTGCGACAGCCACAGACACCAGGGTTTATTTTTCTTTTTTGAATTTGAGTTATTGACTGCTGTTGGAATACAAAGAGAATTTCCTCAAATCTAAAAAAAAATCTTCAAAAATGTATTACCTACCTCACCTTTAGAGCTCCGATCAAGGTCACTATTACTATGATGAATAGCAGAGAATTGTGAATTTATGATTGAAGTAAGACTTGCCACTTCAATGTCATTCTCGAGATCCGATTCAGAAGCTTTTATGAGATCACACTGCTGGTCATTTCAGACCAATATTGATGTCCCTCAGTTCTATTGCCAGCTAAACTCAAGATCCTGCACTCAAAACAACCAGGCACAATCACATGACAAAAAGGGGAAATTGTTGACTGTGCCAGTATTTACCCGAGTCTGCAGCACTGGAACAGTGACAGGGGTGGCTCCAGATGTGTCTGGTTGTTCATCCTCAGCAGTGCATGTCAACTGGTGCTCAAGTACCTCTTCCAGAGTGTTAAACTCCTGGTAGCAGGGGAAGCACATGTACACCGACGAACTCTCCATGGCTGCCAGGGGATTAGAAATCAAAAACATTTCATAAGAAACGCAGCAATGCAAAACTGATTTAGATAAAGGTGAAACAGTTCAGAAAACTCAGCATGCTTAGAATATAAAAGCAATATCACAACGTGAGTCTTATACAGATGCCTACCCATCAGTGCAATACATTTGAAGTTAGGTTGTGAACATTGCCCTCTCCTGATGAAAAGACGCGCCTGCATATATTATCAAGACAACAGCTTGGACACAAGTGCCAGGAGGCTAACTCTGGGGTTGCCAAGATGACTCACCATGCGCTGAGTCTGAGCTAATTGTTATTTTGACCATGCAGGTTGCTGCTCAGGTAGAGACCTTGCCAAGTCTTTCTCACATTCTGCCATTTCATGGGCCCAGTCTACATTCAGTTCCAACATCAATTAGATATGTGCTGTAATTGGACCCACTGGAAGTGCAGAGTAGCTCATGCTGTTCCTAAATGCAACTGTAATCAAAACACAATCCTTTCCTCATGCTGGATACCAATCAGACCTCACACTGCATGAGCACACTCTATTTAAAAAAAAAATAAAAAAAAAACACTGAAAGACACACATCAACGGCTTTGAAAGACATCAATGTGACATCCTTTCTAGTGGATATGTTTAATTGGCAGGCAAAGCTATAATTTAAAGAATAAGGCTGGAAATATTCCATATATTTCACCAAAGCCAGAAATGCTCAGTCTGTCTCTCACTGCTTTCTTAGTGTCCTGTCTGTGACACTTGGCCCTAAGCACAACACATGTTCCTACTGAAGATGTAAATCTCTGATTAAGAGGGCACCTTACTCAATAAATAGTAATTTCCTAAACTAGCCGGGCACTGTAGGTTTCATAAAAAGGCACTCAAACAGGGGTAAAAGGTGTATTTGTGGGGGACCATTTTCAGTGAGTATTTACAGCAGTAAGACAGTTTATTTCAGATCAGATCATGAAAAAAATATGGTAACCACATTTATTGTAATGAAGCATTTTTGTGTGGCTCAGTGCTTTAAAGGTTTAGGTCTATGACACAGACCCATAAGCTTTGTCAGGCATTTGCTACACATGGAAATACTTGTTATTGGGGTCAAAATATAAAATATAACACAGTCAATTCTGTCATACTAATAATGCTCCATTGCCCCTTGTTGGGATGATAGTCTAGTGTAGTTTGTACCTGTCTGTGTCCCCCTTATCAGCAGAAAATACACTGTCCTGGTACAGATGGTCAGATACAAACCATTGGATTTGATACACCTCAATCTGGCAGTTAATGTTAATTATAATGTTAAAGGATCAAATGTGAGGTGTGCTGCATCTGCCTTAGTCCATTAACCTGCAAGCACCGGCAGTAATTTGCTTTTTTACAATGCACCTTTATTAGGGAGTCATGTGGAGTTAACATCTGTCTAAAGGCCATGATTGTTATTTCACATGCATTGTGGAGAAAGACCTAACGCTAGCTAATATTTTAGGAGTGTTAAATGCAGGGACAATGTCAATCCGACGTTGACACACAAGTAGACAGGGAAAGTAAAAAATAACAAACACTCAATAGTTCGTGTATTCGCCGGCTAATACCAATCCTCCTGTTTTCTGGGAGAATGACCTGGGCTAGTACGAACGACAGCTCCACGGCTAATCAAAGCTAACGGTTAGCAGCTAGCTAGCAAACTGCACTAACACTATCTCTGACCAGCTCTATGTCGCTAACGTGCTACGATGGCCATTTTTCTAGCAACACGGCTAACGTGCCACCGGCGTGGTGAGCTAGCTAGCTTTCTTGTTAGCTCGGAAGCTAACGACACAACCGTCAGATCAGTCCATGGTGGCGGACGTCGAAACCAAATTAGCTAAGCGACTAAACCCCTTTTACCACTTGGGCCACTGGTGCTTACTTTCAAGTACAAGGAGAAGAAGAAGAAAATACCGAAGAAGGAGGGCGGGATATGCTTCTTCGGTGGTATAATGGCGGCGACAGACTAAAAGTTAACATTAACTGTCTCCCCCCGTTGAAATCCTCCATACATGAATATCAATGTGCAATATGTCGCCAAAAAAGTAGCATTCGTATAAAATAACTAAAAGTAATTGAACAAAACTCACCGTCCTCAGACATTTACGATCGAGGAAATAGGACAACTTCAGTTTTTTTTCTGCCTGTTGGAAGGCTCGATCTGATTGGCTGGTACGGTCACTCACGCACCAATAGTGTTCGAGTACACAAACCGCCGAGGAAGTTTGTAGTTTAAAAGCGCGCCAGTGTCACAGAACGTCAATCAATGATATTGACGGTGGTATAGTTTTAGATAATTACTAATAATTAATTAATTATGGTTATCACTATAAACATTTATTATATGTTGCTTTTGTTGTTGTTATTATTGTTGTTGTTGTTATGAATATTTCATTTAAATATTTCAATTTCCTGTTATTCCGTACTTACTCCACCACACCACATCATCTGGGATGCTGGCAGGTTGCCTGAATTAATAGTTAATTAACGCAAACCTCAGTTTGTATTGATTTAACACAATGCAGTACTGAAACCTTCAATACCGTTTGTAACAGTGTGTGTAATGTGGTATTGATGTAGTTGTTTAGACATACAGTATGTCGAGATAGCCCAAGGGCATATCATAGTGTATGAGGCTTGTTCTTATCAATTCTTCAAATTGTTATTCTAAGACATACAGCCTGTTATATAAGACAACACATAGACACAACGCTTTCAGTACCACTTCTGAGTGGAGAACTGAGTCAAATGTTTCAGTTTCTTATAAACACTGTTTATCATGCAAAGGAAACACAGTCTGTCTTTTACCACTGCAGATGACTTCTTTCACCCTTTTTCTCACAGTGACAACAAATACTGTCTGATATGACGTCTAATGCACTGTAATACCTGCAGAGGTTTATTGAATCTACACTGAAATCTACAGCCATACATTTATCAGATTTACCCTCCTCAGAGTGAGTGCAGGCAGCTGCATCAAACATTATATACAGAGGTCAGTGAAAGCATAGACGAGCCCACACCATTCATTTCCGAGAATTACACAATGCCCCAATATGCCCTGCTGACTGATTGGGAAGATGAGCAGCTCTTCCAGACTGCTTAACCCGACTCCAAATGATATTAAAGAGCCGACCAGGCATTCAGCCACAGGGTCTGTAACTGTAGAAGCTGTACAATCTGCTTGACATACCATAAAATAACACTGTTCAACCTTGACATATCATATCACCGTGATGACGACTTAGCAGGCATGTTTTTCATTGAAGGCCACAGTTCAGAGCCTGCATTTTCCCAGGAGAGGAGACCTGTCTTATTATGCAGCGTTGGTTACTGGGCATCCACACACATGCACCTTCTTCATCTTTTTCTTTTCTTCATCTCTTGTTTTCTAAACATCTCCATCTTAAGGCTTGTGAATGGAGCTGCACTCCAGTCCACTCCGGTAATAGATTAATAATAATGTTTAAACATTCCGTATATCTAATATACCTTTTAATGAAATGTATTTGGGAGGAGTTTTCTTTCCTAATTGTGTGAATTTTTGGTTGAAATGAAATATCAATTAGGGATGGAGTCATTATGTAGAAAGTCTCCTTGTACCCAATAAGGTAACAAACAGACACAAAGTTAGCAATGTATGTAAACATGAGTATTTATCTCAACTATTGGAGGGATTGCATTAAATTTTAGTGAGACATTCATGGTTCAGAGAGGATGAAACTTAACATAATTTTGATGATCCCTGAATTTTCCTGTTGCATCATCTTAATAATGACAAGTATAAGTCAGCCAGAATAACAGGATTTCGTCTGCCTATGCAATTACATTATCCTGCCAAAACTCTCTAAAATGAACATGTGCATTAACATTTTGCAAAACAAAATTTTTCGCCAAAAATGATCACACGATGATGCAGGCAATCATGATATGGTTCAAGACTTAAGTTCATGTTCATGAATAGAGAGCAAGGACACAGGCCAGGTCATACAAGGGCAAAGTATTAATTTATGTGAACTGAACCTGAGGGGCAGCCTTAAAGTTCACCAAGGAATTTTACTCAAGCACCGGGCAGCAGAGGTTCTGCCAGAGCATATAAATATTTTCTACTGAACACTGAGAAAGACAAAAGGAAAAGTTCATGGACACCCTGAGACTTCATTAAACCCTGCTCTCCTTTTGTGAACGGCGGCTTCTTGTCTGAATGAAACATTTGAGTCGCTCAGAGAGACAGTTATAGACAGACAAGATATTTAACAGATGTGTGCTGAAGGTCCTTGAAGTCACGGAGCCAAATGAGACCTGAATTCAATGTGAGGCTCAGATATCTTGAAATTAAAAAAAAAACAAAACCTGAAAGAGTCACTGAAATACACCACTATTACAAAACGAATACCAGCATGTTAATTTGTTCATGAACCAGCTCACCTCTGTTCACACGTCTGATATAATCAAATTGTGGAAGCGCAATGTCGCGTCTGTCAAGGTCAAAAACATTTTCACTGACATTTGCAGTAGCATAGTTCCCATAACAACCATTCTGATTTCATCATTCTCCAAATGGTCCCATCCAGAGTTCACTGATCCACCCGACTCCACCACAGAGCGTAAGGGAGCTTCATTTCATTTATCCCTCCATGAAAAGGGTTTCAATCAAAGCTAAAGTAAAAACTATGACTCACACCTGATAAGCAAGTTTATAATGCTATGCACATTAAAGGGTCCACAGCAAAGTATGTTAAATGAGTGCTGCTCTGTATTCAGCACATTTACTTATTAGCATTTCCTGTAAGGGAAAATCGTCAATAAGAAGCCCAGAAACTGGAAAATGCCCAGAAGAAAAACAGCACTCCTTCAAGAAAAAAAAAAAAAGATTTGTTAATGGCTCAGCTCCCGCCTCAGCTGAACACACACACACTCAACATTTGTACCCTCATCACACATTGCTTTTTGTGATGATGTAAGACTGAAAATAGGCTGTATCCTGAGTTACCAGGGGGACGAGAGAAATGCAAGATGCATCCGTTATTTCTGAAGGGTGGTTCAGTTCTATCAGCCAGAATTACACAACAAAATGTCAAATCAGTGAAAGAAGTACTCTGATACTTTAGTTAATTAAATGTACCAGAACCACAGTGTGAAAATACTTTATCCTGCATTCAAAATTTACTTAAGTGCAGAAGTACTAATGACACTAAATAGCATCATTACTGATACATTAACAAATAAGATTGTCACATTTGGTTGAGGAAAAGCTAATCAAAATTATTTCATGTTTTTGGATTGCTTAATTTACTGTATATTTGTAGTTTTTAAATATCTAGGTTTTAAACTCTAAATCTAAAAAGTAACAATTTTGACAGGACCTCTTTCAAGACGAGGCCTCTAGATCATTTAATAAGGACCCACATCATATCAGTTAATATTGTGCTTATCAATGCAAAATAGTAACTTGAGTAGAATTGTTTAACTTCATGTTACTGATGTTCAAGTTCTTTGTGTACACAATTATAATCAATAAACATGCTGATCCAACGTCGTTTTGATCTGTAACCCCACTATGATCATGTAAACATGGCTCCATTATTCAGGTATAATTCAATCATGAATGTGAGACAGGAACAGTTTCATCACTTTATTAATGAGTTTAATTATTTATACCAACAAACAAAAACGGTCTCTCTCCGTCCATCCCTCTCTTCATCATCTCCTTTATCCAACTGTTCTGTTCCCAACAATGATAATTTACCCTCAGACAAGGGTGATAAAAGAGCAGAGTCACAGCAAATTAAAAACAAAGTGTGTCAGATCAGAAGATGGAAAAACATCAAAACATTAAAATAGCTCATTTAGTCCGCTCTTCATTTAGAAAGAGTCAGGAATACAGAGAATAATGTCCATGGTCTGCCAGCACACATACAGACACACATACATTCCCTGCAGCTGTGCTCAAGAGACTCACCAAGTATCTGTGGAGCAGACACACTGTATTAAACAGGTCAAACCTGTTACACTCATACGACACACAGTGAGTGAAAACAGGAGATGGTCGGACACAGGAGATGATACATGTCAATGGACAGATTCAATATTTCCCCTTTCCTCCACATACACACACATACACTCTCTCTCTCACACACACAGACACACAGACACAGACACACAGACACACACACACAGACACACACACACACACACACACACACACATTGGGTGATCCGTGCTCCCTCCCAACACCACGACCCCATGGATCCAGAAGCTTGTAACATTCCCTTCACACTGAAGTTAAATGGAAACCTGGAGTTCCACCTGTTGGCTAGCATGTGCACCTACATACATACGAGACCACTGATTGGAAAACACACACCAACGTCTGGATTTCAGTACAGTATCTTGGATGTGAAATCACTTTGCATGTGACATTGCTGGACTAAAATTTGTAGGGGGAAACAAAAAACCAAAACTCTAATCCCTCAATTTTACCACCCGGTGGAAAAGAAAAGATCCCCCACCCTCCCCAAAAAACACAGTACAATAAATAAACAGTTATGACAACATTTATGGGGGGAAAAGGGAAAGTTGTGAAGAGAAAAATGGAGGGAGAGAGAATAAAAATGAAACATTTTGTTCTGTTTTTCCCCTCCTGAACCAGGGACTGAAATGAAATCGTATTTACAGACTGCGACTGAGGATAAACAGTCCGGCCGCTGCTGCACCGGTCTACTAGAGAAAAAAAAAATTACAAGAACAACAATATAATAACAATAATAACAAAAATAACAAAATAAAATAAAAGGTACTTGATATTTACAGTTTAGCAGTGAAAAAAGGAGGAGGACAGAGGGAAGCAGAAGGCAGAGGGATGAGGACAAAAAGGAATGGAAGGGGAGGCTCCAAAAGCTGTTGGATTTCGGGGGTTTGAGCATCATTTCTGGTCAGATTATTACTGAAATTAGTGGAAGTAATATGGTGTGGTCAACTCGGGCTGAACATGCACATTTGTGTGGTGGAAGAACGAAAACTAGTCCGTGCCAACAGTGGACTGTTGGCTGAGTAAATCATTCAAGATCAGTTCCTGCCACCATCACAGGACAAGAACATGATATGAGCGACACAGGCAGGCTGTTTGGGAAGGGGCGAAGAGGGTTTCAACAAATCTCTCTCACAAACCAAACTAAATCTGTCCAGAGTCCTCCCCCTGCGCAAACAATAGCTGTGAATACTAGCTGAAATGACGATGACGAGCCAGGTGAGCAGTGCAAGCGGCCAGTAGTCTCTTTGTGCCCTCTGCATTCTTCAACATAATCAAGCTCATATGAAACTTAAAATTGTAAAGTGACATAATTAATGAGGTGACTATTCACCCTACAGTACTAGGCAACTGTGTTTATGACATTGAGACATTGAGGCTTCTGTATTAGATGCAACTGGAGCCCCTCACCGATGGCTCCCTCTGTGTAAAGTCATGTTAACAGCTGGACCGTACACATAACTGGCCCCTTTGCTTCCCCTCTACTTCCTTTGAAGATGTGCAATACTCACTTGAGAATTAACATGAAACGCTTGGTTTCCAGCTTAACCAAAAGAAAACATGAGCTTATACTGAAGATACTGAAGATGTGCACTCTGCTCGTGTAAAGCTCCCTCTCATTCACATAAAAGGCAGTTGAGGAGCTAATAGTCAAAAATAATCTGTAAAGACAGGCTGTGGTGCCCCCCTTTGTAATAAAATTTAAAACCACCTCTCTAAAATGACATGGACAAAATCAGCCACGATGTTCTGTCTGGTATCAAACCTGAATATTCATAAAAATTCTTCACCTTTGTTCACCACTGGGCTGGGTGAACTGACAATACTTGAGTAAAGTTCAGGGTAGAAAGTGACAGAAAAGCCACAAGTCTACACAGTGGGTTGTACGATCAAACACTATGTGCAGTACAAGTGTGCCATTTTTACTCTACTAAGGATGATTGTCAATATTAATCGGGCCTCACATGTGGCCCTCATTCTGAACTCCATAGCCAATCAGGAACCTATTCAATGGCACCACGGCCACACATAAAATTAGCGAATGCAAATAAAATGAACATAAAAAGGGATAAAAGTCAACTGTAGATTATAATACAGAAAATCCATATAACACGTACAACCCCCGCCCATCTCATCTCCCAAACATCCTACCCAACCAAAATAAGTTTATCCTTACAGACCAGACAAGGGCTTAGAACTGCACCTCATATTAAGCCCAAGCATGGCAACCAAAATGTCCTTAAAACAACAAGTTCCTGAAGCTAGCAGCCCCAGAAATCGCTTTCTATTGGAAATGGTTAAAATTAATTGAAAATAACAATATTGAGTATTTGTGTGGGTGTGTATAGTTATTTCTTTTCTATCGTAGGGGTTTGGAGCCAGGAGGAAAGTTGAGAGGGAGAAGAGCAGAGAAGAGAAAAGGAAAATGGGGAAGACAAAAAGAAAGGATGACAGAGGGATGGATGCTCAGGTGCTGTTGTTGATGGATCCAGGTGCTGAGCTGGGCTGGGCGGAACTGTCTGACACACTGCCCTCTGTAGGGTGAGAGAGGAAGCACATTTAACCAATGGAAAGCTCATCCAACAGAAAGAATTCACTTTTTGTGTTGTTACTTAATTTGGTCAAATGATAATTGAATATCACTGGACAATACAAATTAAACACGACTTGAAATTACTTTGTAAATTCACTACTGTTCCAAGGACAAAGAGTCAAATAAAACTGGTAATAAATACTAAAATGAAGTCTTTCAATTAAAAAGAAAGCATCAAAAGAGTATAATTTAATGTTGTGATACATACCATGTGAGGCAGGCGATGTCTGTGCACGAGCGTGAGGAGGAATGAGTGTGGAGTTCAACTGGGGCTGGATAGACAGCTCTGAGAGAGTCGAAAAGGCAAACAACCATTTAATGACACTTAATATACTGTAGCTGCAATGACGTGACATCAACCATGAGTGTCTAAAAGAAGGTTACCAGAGGTTGAATACTAGATAAAAGAGTGGAGATAAGAGGGAAAAAAAAAAAACAATGGCAGGGAGGTAGACTGACCGACGGGACTGAAGTTGAAGAGGAGCGGCAGTTCTCGTCCGCTGGGCAGGCGGGTGTTGGGCTGGCGCAGCTCATCGAAGAAAGCGTGTGCACATGCCTCCAGGGGAGACAGCCTGGTCACCGGCGTGTATTCCAGCAGTCGAGAGCAGAGGGCGATGGCCTCTGGTGGGGTACGAGGCTTAAACACCTGACACCAGAGAGACATTTGACAAAGAAATGTAGGGTTCTGTATTAAAATACTCTGCAGATGAATTTGGGTTTATGTAAATCCAAGACTTAAGGTGCTTTCTGACAGTGAGCAGTTGTAGCCACTTCCATTGTTTTCAGTGTAAACACAATGGCAGTGGCAGAGAGAAGGACAGAGGTGCAATTTTTACAACTTGCCATGACAATAATAAAAATAGGGAAATGACACAGGATCACTGTATCTGAGTTCCCTGACTTAAACACCAGCAGCAGCATTCAAAATACTGAACACAGACTTTGATGAGCGGCCGTGATCCTTGTTTGTCTGAAAGCACCTTCATTCTTCCAAAAATAGCAAATTCCTAAAATTCTAAACAAGTGTGGACTACTTTTTAAAACTGAAAATCACAAATCTACATATTTTGGTATTGCCTTATGACATTTATTTATCCCTTGAAGGACAAATAAGCTGTTTCAGAGAAATAGAAACACCAGAAACTGTGATCCAGGTTTAATATTCTCCAGTAGTGTGAGCATACCTTTGTCCAAGGGTGTGCTTTGATCTGTGGGAATTTGAACTCTGTGTAGTTAGGGTTCATCTCTCGAATCTGCTCCCTTGTTGGTGTCCCCAGAACCTGACAAACAAGAGTGAACAATTAATAATTAATATTAATCACAAGTCCTACATGTCTGCACACAAACTGAAGGAGAGATTGTTGTTGTGAATGATAAATAAAATATCTCTTGTTATATTAAGCGAACAGCTTGCATTGGCCTTCTGGATTGACATTTTGTATTTAATATTACCTGTATTATGAAATACTACATTTAAATCTAAGCGAGGAAGTATTTATATGTAGCATAACTTTTGATTACATAAAGTAATTAATCTATGTTTCTCTTTCCTTAGTTCTTACAAATGCAGAACAGTTTCTTGATACCCAAAGCCTGTTCTGACACTATTTTCATTCCAAACTTTACATGTCTCTTTTCATCTTGCATCTTGTCATCAGTTGGCTTTCAGCCACTGTCTGTAGTCCCCCTACTGTACCTTGATGATCTCTACTAGCTGGTCCACACCACTGTCCCCAGGGAAGATGGGCTGGCCCAGCAGCAGCTCAGCCAGCACACAGCCGGCTGACCAGATGTCAATGTTGGACGTGTAGTCGGTGGCACCAAAGATGAGCTCTGGGGCACGATAGTACCGTGAGCAGATATAGGACACATTCGGCTCCCCCCGAACCAGCTGCTTTGCACTAGAGGTGGCAAAAGCAAGATGAAGCAGAAAAAGAGAGTTCAGGAGGGGAGTGTCAGTCAACATATCATTTCTCAGCATGTTTGTTTTCACAAAATCACAGCGTGTAAGCGACCAAGACAGAGAGGTAAGAAGGCATATGACAGATCAACAACAGGGAAAGTCAAGACTGAGAATGAGATGGCTACAGAAACAGACAGCCAACTAAACATGCACGCTGAGATGCAGACAGGCACAACAACGCAAGGAATGATAGAGACAGACAGAAATGTCCAGAGGCAGTGTCTGGTACTGACCTGCCAAAGTCACAGAGTTTGAGAATGGCCGTCTCTGGGTCCACCAGGAGGTTCTGGGGCTTGATGTCTCTGTGACACACGCCCTGGGAATGGATATAAGCCAGACTGCGGAACAGCTGGTACATGTACACCTGAGGGGAGGGACAGAGAGGGTCGGTAAGATGCCCAACAGTGTTTTACAACTTCCATCGAATCATACAGCAAATCCAAGAAGAAAAACAAAAGAGCATTTGAGGACACCCAAGTTCACTATTGTCATGTTGTAATGTTTAGTCAGGTGATTCATGGCTCACAGACGATGCCCTTGCTCCAATGTTCAATCAGGGTATCTTCAAGGTTCACGTGCATTTGCATTTTAATGCTGGTTTCACAATCTAACCAGCCAAAGCCAAAGGAAAAGTAGCGGGGACAATATAGGCGTGAATTCCACACTTGTTTCCAATACTTCCCAGAAGTATATAACAATTCCTAAAGAAATTATGAAATGCAAAATCACTTGGTCATTATGAGTTGATGAGCTTCCAAACTTCTGTAGCTAGCAGTAGTGACAGAGCTTGCTACAGGTCTGATGGAGGTGACTGACATAAAAAGGGACTGAACAACCTCCTGCAAGCACAAACCACTGTCACACCTGTCTCACTTGTACTTTGTGGGTGTAGAATGTCTAATTACAGCCTGCAATCAGATACAAAAACATTTCATAACTAACATTAAAGAAAGGAAGAAAAAAAGAGTTATGTAAATTTGAATTAAGACTTTTTTAATACCCTGTCAATTAATTACAAATTTAGACATGATATAATGTTATAACCTGAAGCTTACATTTCATTATTATTTAGACTGGTAGTCTGACCTTAGCTTGAGTTAGCGGAGGCAGTGGTTCCTAACCGGGGGCAGGACTTCTCTTTTGCATCACAAGATAAATTCGAAGGTGGCACAGTAATTAATGGTACAGAAAAGATGAAAAATACTGTCCCATGAAAAAAATGTGTGTTGATCACCATTGTTCTAACTATTCAATTTGTAGACACATATAGCTGTGTCATCAGTAAACACTTCAGAGGGTTCACAAGTCACAATGATTGTGAACTACTGAACTTAAATCTAGCTAACCTTAAAAACACACCACCTGGTTCTTTTACTCAAAATTACCAAAAGGCAATACAGTTTCTTTTCCAAGCGCAGAAGCACACGTGTCTGTATAGATTTTCATCATGTGCCAGTCACTTCTACGTGCGCCCTAATTTTGTTTTTGGGTGCTGTGTGTAGGTGCGTGTTGAAAGAAGCAGCTGCGTGGCGTCTGATGCAGCCCGCAGTGGTTTGTTTCTACAACAAGACATACATGGGGTGAAAAATTCTCCCGGAGGATGTGCAACCATCCTCATTCAACCCCTATTTGACAGTTGTCTACACATTCTAGGTCAATGATGTCATTCCTGGGTAAAAATTGCTCACAGTTAAGTCTGCACCCATTCAACGTGTCTGTGGAATGCAGACGGGTAAGCATCTTAATATGACAAATCACTGTCATCATCACCATTATCATCATTATTACCCCCATGATGCAGTGACAGCAGGCTGGCCACAGATTACTAAATGATTACAGACAAGATGACTGAGGGATGAGAGATGATGGGTGAAAAGGGGGCAGAGCGAGAGAGCGAAGAGGAGGAGGAGACAGGGGAGGAAGAGGGAAACGATAAGAGACATGGCAAAAACATGAGACCCAGGTGACAGAGAGGGGGAAAAGAAGACCCCAGACATGCTGTGACAGAAGTGTGTGTTGCTGGAGGATGGAGGAATGACAGAGGAGAGAAAGAGTGAGTGATAGAGGGAGATCAGTATGCGTCTCAAAGCCACGGGGGAGCAGCAGGCTGAGGTAGGGAAATGGGCCATGAGACAGCTATAATGTCCTCTTTGCTGCTACAGACACAGTAAACACACAAACCCTCTCTCCAAAATGAGCACCCTTTTAGAGAGGGAACCAAGTGTATTGCAAACAGATTAATTCCCATGGGACCATCTTTTCCTTTCTGCTTTCATAATCCTTAAACAGTGAGCTGTCTGTGAAAAACAAACAGGAAAATACTTGGTTGTTTATTGCATCCACAGACAATTACTGAACAACATTTTAGTTTCCGTTTCCACTAGCTTTCTTTAAAAATAGCCCAATAAGAGATGAAACTCAAACGACAATCCGTGTGTCAAGACTTCACAAAATAAAACAAATGTAGTACTAGAAGTTAAAATGCATTTCAGATGTAATAAAACCACACAACTGCAAAAATGAACTGAGAGAATATACGCAATTTTCCATTCTCAGCTATTCTTTTTTTTTTTTTTTTTTTTTTAAAGATGAACGGGGTGAAAACATCCTCTCTCTAAGTGTTGTGGACATATGACTCAAGATTCACATCTCACATTAGTAGGAAATTTAGACCTAGCTTATGCCCATGCTGAACCGATAAAAATATTCCCCAATCATAAAAAGACAGCTACAGGCAACACGAAACAAACCTAAGAACATAATAATAAAAACATAAAGTAAAAAATGACAGAAAACACACACACAGTGAGGTTAAATAGATAAAAACCTAATTACAGAGAGGTGCTACAACTACAAAATGAAAAGAAAGAGAGAAATAGTCAATCATCAATAAATAAGTAAAATAGGAAATATCTCTCCATAGCAGCCAGTTTGTCTGTAGTCAGAATGAGCAAACAGGATATTGGCTTTTAAGATTATAACTAAGAACGTTCTATTTATGATACATACAGATGAAGTATGTCCCCGAATAAACGACTGAAATGACCCTTTGGATGCTGATAGTGGCATCATGAAAGCAGTTAGGGGCGAAAAGGTCAGGAAACCAGCCAGCTGTGTGTTTGTGTTTGTGTGTGTGTGTGCTTTATGTCTACCCACCTTAACATAGATGATGGGGATGGTGGTCTTGGCCTTGTTGAAGTGCCGAGCCACCCTGTACACTGTCTCAGGGACGTAGTCCAGCACCAGATTCAAATACACCTCATCTTTCTGGAGAGGAAGAAAAAAGAAAGGATTGTATAATTAAAAGGTGGAAAGTGAAATCTAAAGTGCTTTAAATCTAATGAGCATATATAAAACAAAACAATCTAATATAATATTATGAAGTCTACATGACAGTAGTAATAAAATTACTTTAATTAATTAGGTAATAATTGTGAATTTATGCAGCTCTATGACTGAAGATGACTTTAGAGGAACAATAAGGAAAGAATAAAACATTGATCATGCTTTCACGCTTATTATCTTAAACGAAAATTTGTTGCAAGCAATGACTAAAGCATTAAAGTTGATGCAGCACATTGACACAACATTCACACTTACTGTAATTATAGACAAATTATATATACACACTCATTATTCATGAATTTCTACTTTTCACAGCAGCTGAGTTGAATGACTTAATTGCAAGTTCTGTTTTTATGAGAATACTGTGGTGTGTAAGCTGTGCTACATTTGGAACAAAATGCAGTGTGTGCCATTGTTTACATGGGTCTGGAAAAATGCATCTTCATCTGAGGAATCCAGGGACACAAATACTTGTTTTCTGTTGCTTACGGTTTCGAGGTTATGGACTAAAAGGTTAATTTAATTGTCACTGTACTAAGGTATCACTGTGTTACTTGGCTGGAGTGATGCTAAACCTATCTGCTAAGTTTGTCTGACATGCTCTCTGTTTTCTCAGATGTAGACACATTTAGGGCAAAAACAAAACCAAAGTAATAATTCAAACAATTCAGCAAAAGTGTTAGGACCCTTGAAACTTAAAGAGTGTGATTTTAATGCGCAATAAAGACCAACATTAACTTGTCTAAAACATGCCTATGAATCATCGTTGATGCATGTACCATTTAATGGTTGGGTGTGGAGGCAGAGTGCTTCATCGAGAAACTTGATTCCTGCTACATAAAATGCCAAGTCAGTGCATACACACCTTCTCTCCGCTGGAGTAGAAGAAGTAACGTAGCCTCACAATGTTGCAGTGGTCCAATTTCCTCATAATTTGCAGTTCCCTATTCTACAATGAAGAAAGCAAAAAAGGATAGGGAAAGAAATGCAAACATTATGAACTTTTCAAAAACACGAATTTCATTGCAAATTGACACAAGTGCTAAATTCAGGACAATTACTGAAGAACATCAGGTTCTAACTCACAGCCCAGTTATTAAAAAATACACATTACAGTCATTTGCTTCTACCAAAGGCCTTCAATCCTTCTTTGTACATGCAAAGTTCCTATTTAAAGCTTTTGCTTCACTGTAATTGTCTGACCAAGTAAGCTTGTTTAAACATACCTTAAACCTCTTGTCTTGGAGAACTTTCTTAATTGCCACCATCTCCTGGCTGTCGATGAGGCGAGCCTGGTAGACCACTCCAAAGGAGCCATTTCCTATAACCTTAATGTCTGTGTAGGACACTTCCTGTGGGCGATCGGGGCCCTGGCCAGGTGTAGCTACCACCGTCGTCACTTTGCCGCTGTCTCCTGTGGATGAGAGCACAAACACGCCTTGTCAGAGAAATCCTGAAATGAAATTTGGTGTGTACTACGCCTTCACACCAAATTACATATCCAGTGTTCAAAAACATCTGAACACACGAACATACTGTCATGAAATCATAAATGGCATTAAAAACACATGATGTTTAGACAAGTGGAAAACACAGTGACACAGCCCTCTCATGCTCAGTCTTTAAACCAGTGTTCCTCGGAGAGAGAAGTTAAACATCAACAAGCACTCCCTCCTTCTCTAAATGGTTGTGACCTATGTGGTGGCTCCCCAGACACACTCCACTGGCTTGTAATGAGCTCCTGATACTTCCCACAATACTTTCCTGCTGCTCCCCTGGGTAAGAATCCTTTCATACTGGAGACACGCATATGATGCAGGTCTACTGACCCTGCGTTCAACCTCAGTTCAGCTCATTCATGAGACTGCTGTCAAAGACAAATCCCTTGTTATCACAATTAGGACTCAAGTCTACAGCATCATTTAAAACATGGCTAAAATACAATAATATTTATGAAGCAAATAAATTAACAAATGAAACTGTTGTCATCACAGCCAGCTTATTTGGTTCATGCGATCAATTCTTCTGCCTATGGCAAATTTTCAGAAAGTTTACTCAATGTTGTTTAAAGTCCAGACACATTAAATTCCCATTAAAAAGAGAAGTGCAGTGAAGCAACCCATCGTCAAACCCAGTTTGGGTGATGCACTTGTTGCCCCACTAAGGTTGTAAGGTTAAACTGTGTCTCTGTGTCGATCTGAATAGGGTATTACAGTCTCAATCAGAGTTCCAGCTCAGCACCTCTGCAACCTCATTTACCCCAATGTCCCCATTCCGATAATATAGATACACCCCAGGGATGAATTGATGTAATCCCTGTGCAAGAGCCAGTTAAGCATATAGCTGTATTTGGTCAATCTTTTATGTTATCATCACATTATAGATGTACTGTATGTCCTGAAGTTCAAACAACGATAATAATTTTTTAAGGTGCACTAAGCTATGGTTATGTTTAGAATTGATACTATGGTGACATGAGGAGCTGAAATACACATACATATATTTTTACTATTTGCAACAGGTGATTGTGACATACAGAAGGTTTTAGTGGGCATGGGTACAGATCTGCAGTCTGCAAAACTTCAGATCAAAACAAGCTTGTGAACATGCTGCAGTGATTTATGCAGTCCAACATCCCATTAGAGGGAACAGGACATCAAGTCCAGGCCGAGATGTAACATTAGGATAAGAAAAATCTGTGAAGTTGTGATCAAAACTTTCAATGAATGCTTTCCCTGCGCACAGGACTTGTGAGTACTCAGGCTAAATTCACAACAAAGTTGGATTTAATTAGTCAAATTAAGATGCTTTGCTGATTAAGTGGCCCTGTAAACAGGAATAAAGCACAGTGGCCACCCTGATCACATTATGTGTAGCTAAGAGGACAAGTGAGAGCTCTAACACATATTAAAAAGGATTTTAGAGGAAGGAAGGAGTACAGTGTCACCGTCAGGCCAATGTCCGACCTTGTGGAAATCAGGCAAAGTGAGATGATCAAGATCTAACAGTAACTGACAGCTCTAGTGAGGGTCAAGTAGCTGCTCAGTGTTTTACGCCTGTGCACGTGTTGGGTCAAGACTGATCTGACAAATTGGTACCAGAAGCAATGACACTGGGAGGGGAAGAACAGCAGAGAAGAGGCCCATTGCCAAAAGGCTTGTCAGAGCCTGTGATAAAATTGCGTGGACAGTAGCACACCCAGAAGTGCTACCATTTCCTGGGCTTGCTCACTTCGCCTGTCTCAACAGGACCCCTCCTGATCTCTGGTAGGTCTCCGAGACTCAAAATGGAGTCAGACAATGACACATTTTGGTTTCTCCCATAAACTGACAAAAATCCAAGACTGTGATTTGAATTCATCACCTTCTACTTCTGCCTGTCTGAATACATTTGTTTTAATAAAAAATATTTAATGCTTTTAATAAATTCCAAATTAGATTACTATGTCCAGTTGATTCCTGATGACAAATGACTATTTAATTTTCTATTTTTGTAATTTTCAGGCAAAACTTTTTCAAGGGTAGCAGTAAATAGGAGCTGATAGCATATCCACATGATTGGCCTAGATCTGATCTCTACCCTCAGGTCGACAGGAAATATTCAGCTTTTGAGATCAGTCATTGTGTGGTTCCTCCACATTCCTGCTCCACAATACACTGATCCTCTGTATTTCCTTTTAGCATCACTTTCACACTCTTTTTAAACAAGTTAAGTCAGAGGGGGGCACATTAAATATGGAGCAGCTGTGGCATGATAGTCCCTTGAATAATGAATGCAAAAATGAGCACTCTGCCCAGCTGTCAGTGAACAGCTTTGGTTTCTGATATGTCAACGCAGGCCTGATGAGTAAGAAAAAAAGGATGAGGAGAGTGGCTTTCATCCCACCCACACTTATAAGCAATTAGCTTGGAGCTTGTTTCTAGGTGTAAAACTCAACTGCACTTTTAACTCAATAATATGTAAATTTGTAAATTTTCCTGTTGTGGGACTAACAAAGGAATATCTCATCTTAATATGATTAGCAATTGCATGATGAATCACAATAAGTATTTCATAATTAGTGGCCTATAGGAATTACAGCAGCACCTTGTCTGACATTATATGGCGATGTATTCAGACTGGTTGCAGCCTGGATAGAATCACTTCAAAGCTATTGATGCCTTCACAGCAGAAGATGCTTCAGTTGCCCCAACAACAATAAGAGTCATATAAGAAACATTTCAAATAGCTAACATGGTACCTACATTTGGTGAAGATAAAATTACACAACTACTGCAGTTTATTTTCTTGTTCAATGTCATACAGATTCGAGGTGGCATTCTCGCATTGCACAGATCCAACTTTTCAATTCTAATAGTTCAACTCAGGGTATCTTTTGATGCCAAATGGTGATCTAATATAGTGCTCTCCTACAATGATGCTTGCTTAGATTTGTACTCTTCTAATTATATGATTAGACTATTTTTGGATTTAACTCTATTCTAGACTATATACTATAATATACTGGAATGTAAATGCAGTCTAAATTATTTGTGTTTAGTGCACAGTTAAAATTTGAGAAATGTTACATTCCTCCAATGACAAAGATGCTTTTTAGGAAGAAAAAGTCTATATTGTCCAAAATATGTGTTTGCAAAAAGTACCATTATGATTTTGCTACTAATGTATCAAATAATTTCTAAGTATACCAAGACCTAAGATTGATTTTGTGACTGATGTTTGTTTGGCCAGTTCTAATCACTTTACAAAGTAATTGGCATCATCCCTAAAGGCTTTGATCAGCCAAAATGACTATACACTTTCTTTTTTCTCTGCTTTTGGTCAGTCACAGCTGGTCTCTGTCACCTCCTGCTCTTAATCGTGACTTGTAATGATTTTCAATAGTGCTGAAGACACAACTTAGTTGTTCCCGTTGACATATTTTTCGGCTGTCAGGCAAGTGAATGAGTCTAAAGTAGTGATTTAATCCTGAGTTGTTAATGCCACCTGCTAATCAAAAACGGTTATTCTGTCACTGCTGCACTAAAACCATTGATCAAATCATCATGACATTCTGCCATCTGACAACAGTAAATAGAGGCTAATGGCAACATCAGTATTGTGTGATTGGTAGTATTGGCAGAATCACAGAGAGGAGCAGCAGCAGTAACAGCTACACAGCATGTGACCACTTCTGAACAGGCAGGCATCGCCCTGCCTCAAGCTCAGTTTTCCCTGTGCACATTAAAAATGAATCTGGGATTTTCAGACTTATCCACTCCACAGGGCTTAGTGTTGGGTGTGAAAAAAAGTCAGGTTATAGTTTAGCCAAAAGGTAGAGATGGAGAAATGTTTTCAGATAAAGCCAGCTTAGTGTCGATGTGGTGTATAACAACACTTTTGCTTGGGTTTCTGCAGGATCTAGGCACCTCTGCTACGAGAACAATGCTTTCACAGATCCGGATGACCAAAACTGAGACATTCTGAAAACTGAACAAGGAACAAAGTAAGCTTACGTACGAAAGCAATGGATGTGAATGAGTTAAATCACCTGATGAAGATCTGCTGATCAGCTGTATGTGCTAGGTTCAGCAAAGGCTTAGTACACAGCAGCCAGAGTCAACTTTGATCTTTGACTTCATTTTCTTTGTCATTTTACCTGATCAACTCATTATTTTCGGGCAGACACTAAACAAGTAGAGTTTTTCTTTCCCGTTTTGAAAATGCTATTTGATATACAAACTGTGATACTATTTTCTTCCGCTTCTCCCAGGCTGTCCTTCTGCACACCTCTGTCCAGCTCTACAGATCTTCGGCCAACTGCTACCGCTGCATAGCTACATGACCCCTGAGCATTCTGCAAGTTCTTGTCATGACACCAACAAAACCAACTGGAGGGACTTCGCTGTTGGCAAACCAGGGGTTCCAGTACAAATGTCGAAATGGTAAGGAGAGGGAACATGTTCAAACCATCAGTGCACAAGCAGACAACCTACTTAAGGAGATAACAGCCAAATTGCATGGAAATTAAATGTATTTCAGAACTTGTCTTTCATATCAAGGATACTAAAATAACTGCACAGGCATTGCGAATAATACATTTGCTAGACTGTTTCCAATACACGAAGCAAGAATTCTCCTTTCCTGATGAGAGATAGCCTAAGATAGATTTAGATTGTACTGGACCAGCTATTTAAACCATGCATACACGATTTCATGTATGCATAAGCCCCCATAAACTATCTAATAAGCAGCTGGAACTTATTTTCTATATATTTTCACTGATAATAATTTCCATTTATTCAGGCGTCTTGTACGACATATACTAGCCTAGGGTGGTAGTTTAGCAAAGACTGTGCAGGATCTGACCAGACTGAGGACGACGCCTAAAAACTTATACCAGATAATTTCAACCTACTCCTTACAACGTTAGCAGGCTAGCTAGCTTCCACATTTCATATTAATGACGAATATATTAGAGCGTCTGCTGACACCAACTCTATTCTTGGGTTACAATGCAATAATAGTGGTTAGATAATGTGGCCGAAAAAAATGACATAACACTATTTACCGTCGAAATATCAACGGCTTAGTTCCAAGCTTTCCACCAGCAGCTAACGATAATGTTAGCTATGCGATAAAAGCCCTTGATCGCAGCGGTTCCTTAATGAAAAACACAGCTAACGTTAGCTGGGCAGCTAGCTTAAGTTAGCTAGCCAGCTAACAGCTTGCTGGCTAATGCTAGCTCCGCGACAAAGATCGACATTAAACACACTCCGGCTCATTTCTTTAAAAATAACATACAGCATGTAAGATGTAATATCGTGTAATTTGGGATTGTGATAAAAAGATAACACAATACTTACTTGGCAGTTTCAAATTCCCAAAGCTCGTCGAGCTGCTTCCACTGGCTTGCGAAGCCCCAGTTTTTCCTGTCGAGCTTCCACCGGCTACTGCTGATCCGGCACCGGCTGCAGCGGATCCGGGAGCTCCGGGAGGCTCAGCGAATGAGCTGGTCCTGGGCCGCCCGCTGCCGCTCATATTTGTGTGAACTGAACCCGGAGCAAGGTTGAGCGTTATCAGCAGGCAGACCGGCACAGACTCAAGCTCAGAATTAATGTGTTTTAATATTTGATATAAATATATGCTGCACTTACAGGGTTCTGTACAGGCTGCCCGTCTCCCCCTTTCTTCCTCTGTAGAACAGTGATGGTGGGGGGGAGCTGACGCAGAACGACGTAAAACTCGCAAGGATTCATGGGAAAATGAGTTCACGCTACTGTACTAACGGAAATTTGTTTTTTTATAACGAAAATTACATTCCTTGCAAAACTTAATAACTCAGTTTTGCTATGAAGTTATGTTATTGACAAATAGTCTATAGAATAATTACACTCTTAACATTGCTTTTAAAGTCAAACAAAGTAATAAGTTAGTGAAATCTAGATAATTCTGTAAAGGCCAGATACTCATCAAAGCAAACAAAGTAGCTTACCTAAAATGAAAGAACTCAAAATTCAACTGTAAAAAATTAAAGGGGCGAGTAGACATTAAAAAAACGATACTCTCATCAGTTGACAAAAAACTACAATGCCCGACAGCAAAGCGCAGTTTATGATTGACAGTCAGTCTGCCCAATGACAGGCTCTAAAATATTCAGGCTACCGCATTGGGCGGAGCTTCATATCACAAGAATGGAGGCGATCGGCGGCCAAACGTTTCATTACAAGCTTTGAAATGTAATTTACCGCCGACACTTGTTAATATTTTTGATTTCCGTGCCACAGACGGTGACCGGGGAGTAACGAAGGACGTACGGTTGTGTGAATTAACAGTGATGACCACACGAGGGATTGTCCAACGAGAGTAAATGAGAGGTAAGGAGAAAGAAGGGCCCGCCGTCGCAGCCGGAGAGCTGCGGGGAAAAGTGGGTAGCGCCGCCTGACGGACCGCCCGACGAACCGGGGAGCCGCTGTTAGGAAACCGCGGTGCCGAGAAACAGGTCTGCAGTGTCGAAGGGAGCGCCGCCAACAGCTCTCCATATGCCATCACACACTGTAAACAAAGATATGAATCACGTTTGTGAGGGCAATCAGGCAGTGATGAGATGCTACAGAGCTGTGGTCGTGCTGTTAGCAAGAGAGGGCCTTCATGTAGCTAACGGATGAGAAATGCTATGTTTGTGTGCAGGAAGAATGTCTAAAAAAACTGCTTTGGCTTTATATTAATGGGTCTTAATATTGTACGAATTTATGTGTCGGCTGTGTGAGAGAAACATAGAAACCATATACTAATCATTTAATGGCTATTGATATTCTTGATTGTTATTGATCAGTGTTACATGTAGTAATTTTATTTTATCTTTGTCGCAGGTGGGCTCCTATATGGACTTCTGGATGACACAAGTGGACTTCATTCATTGGACACAGCATTGAAGTTTCAGTCTAACACTCACCAGCACACATCCTCATTCATGATACAGTTGCAAGCTGCATAAGACAGCACACACACACACACACACACACACACCCAGTGTACCAACATGGCTGAGCAGCAGGAGGAGGCAGAAGGTGTGTACGTGGAGCATCAGTACATGTGCAGCGAGTGCCATCAGCTCTTCAACACCCTCGAGGATGTGCTCATCCACCAACAGATCCACACTGGCCAAGAGGGAGAAGGGGAGGTAGGGGAGGCCATGACCATCCAGGGTGTCCCAGACATGGGGCAAACCCAGCAGTACCAGTGTCTGGAGTGTGGGACCCTTCTAATGAACCCGGAGGAACTGCTTCAGCACCAGGAGATGCACATGAGAGAGGCTGGGATGGACGTAGAGCAGCAAGGTGAGGGAACAGATTGTGTGTATTTAGAGCAAGGGTGAATAGTTGGAGTGTGTTAAGATATTAGTAATGTACATGTGCAGTAGAGAGTCACATGATGCAACATGATGCTGTGCTGCGGAGGTGAATTTAAAAGGAATTGCATTTATCTAATATGGTAATGGCAGGGAGTTGAAGCAAACACTTCTCAATAAAGCTAACTGTGGTCTGGACTCTTTGTACTAGCTCTATAATAATTACTGTATGTACGATTGTTCCCTAGAACTGTGTGAGGTTTTGGAGACGGAGGAAGCAGGGTCCGAGGGTCAGGTGTCTGGACCTGTCCAGTACCAGTGTCTTGACTGTCTGGCTCTATTTGACTCTCCTGAGACCTGGCTGGAGCACCGTCGGACCCACAGCAGGAGCAGCACACACAGTAACACAGAGACCATGGTGAGGGACCGAACACTGGACAGACATATTCAACTTAGTCATGAGTGTAAAACTTTTGTGCTCTAATCTGAAAAGTATAATTCATGTACCTTTACAGTATGAATACTAAGGTAGTCTTTCCGGTATCATCATAGTTATTGATGGTTTAATAAACTGACTGGTGCAGACGTCTTAAAACAGTAACAACCATTTTTGTCTATTTAAATATGTCACTTCCTGAATTGAATGTAGTTATGTTGTTATAGCATGAACATGTTACTGTGATGCACATGTATATTATATCATGTGCAATGGGCTACAATAGTAAATGGCGTTGACTATATTCTACAGACTCATTCACTTCCCAGAACTAGATTCATGTTTGCTCACACAATTCTTTTAAATGATCAAATGCAGTGTCATTCTTATCTGGAGTTTTGCCCTGGACTATCAAAGCAGAGTTAATGTGCTCTCCATAAAATCTCTGGATGGTGACGACACTTGGTAAAATCATTTTCCGAGAAGGATCACTCATGATAATTTCTGACTTTGCATACATTTAATTTGGGTAAGGTGCCATATACACTTGACTGCATTCAAAGTGCTTCGAAGTGAAATATTTATCTCAGTGGCTCTTTGATTTGGATTGTAACCCAGCGCTGATTGGTTTGCTGCAACTGTACCATAATTCTAGAAAATACTAGTTTGAATGAGTGTCAGAGCCAAACAGCAGACATCCAGTCTCCAAAGCATCTGGAAATCAAGTAAAAGAGAAACGACTCAGAGTGACAGATCCAAGCTATTAGCACCTTTGCCATTCAGAATGAAAGAGCTGTTTTGTCCCTTGCAACAGGAGTATGTGCTACAGCCTGATGGCACTGTCACTCCGCTGAACAACATGCAGAACTACGTACTGAGCGAGCAGCAGGCTGGAGAGATCTTGGCACAGGTACTTGAGAGTGTAAACACCTCACAACAGAAGAATAGATATGACAAGTAGATGAAAGGTTTTGCTCTCTTGGAAAGTTCTTTTCTCTACAGTTCTGTGTGTATGTTCCAGGTACTTGCCCAGCAGCAGCAGCAACAACAACAGCAGCAGAAGAAACGCCAGTCTGCCTCCAAACCCTCTCGTTCCTCCCTGCTGCCTCCAGTGACACCGACCCCCGGCTCTGCCACCATGCACCTGCAGATTCTCACAGCTCAAGCATTAGCTGACAACTCCAGCACCCCCAGTCAGCGCCGCTCCAAGCTGCCCCCCCTGTTGCCTGCTGTTGCCCGAGGCACCTCAGCAAAGCTGGGGGTCTTGGAGAACAGTGTCCAGAGGCTGGAGTTAAGGTTGGCCCCCAGCATCCAAGAAGACACTGAGCAGCAGCAGCAGCCGACAGAGGTGGTGGTCATCCATCCTTATGAGTGCTCAGAGTGCTCCCTGCTCTTTCAGACGCCAGAGGACTTCCTCCAGCACCAGGGAGAGCACTTCTTGGGGCAGGACAAAGAGAGTGGAGAGCCGGGTGTCATGAGTGGCTTCGAGGAGGTGCGAGGGAGGGAGGAGGCTACAGAGAAGGTGGAGGACATTAGGAGCAGAGTAGCAGAGAAGAAAGCGTCAGTGTGGGCCAAGACCCAACAATGTGAACTCTGCAACCGCACCTTCACCTCCGTCAACCGGCTCGCTGCTCACAAACGTGTGCACGAGCAGGGCACGCATGAATGTCCAGAGTGTGGCAAGGTGTTCAAGAAGGCAACATCACTGCAGACACACATGCGCACACACTCAGGCGTGGCCAGGTACCTGTGTGTGGACTGTGGCAATGGCTTCACAACTGAGATGACTCTTATCATGCACAGGTAAAAGGCTGGTGGACGCCACAGCAGCCAAGACAGCAGTGACAAACTGGAGGCTGATATAAACCTTTGATTTTGTTTCATCTTTTTCTTGCAGGAAGTCCCACACTGCAGACCCCCTTCACAAGTGTCAATTCTGCAACAAAACCTTCACCAACATGACCAAGTACCTCTACCACCGTAGAACCCACCTCAACCGTGATTCATCTGGCACACCTGTCCCCGTGTCCATGGTATAATAAGCATGCCGCCCCCCCCCCCCAAACTGGGTCCACAACCTCAAGCTGTGTGATATTTCCATTTGAAATATATTTGTTTTCTTCTCTAGGTCTCAGCTCCAAGAAGAGCATCCCTCTCCTCTCTTGCCATCCTACAGAGAGCAAGAGAGAAGAAGAATTCTCCCGCTGATGAGGCAAAAAACAAGCTGCTGGCCCCTCTCACTGAGGATGAGATGGAAAAAATGGGAGAAGATCCAGCACAGAGTTCTGAGAGCAAGGTTGAAGGAGGTGAAGTGGAGAAGCAGGGAGAGGACAACAACATGGAGGTGTCTGCCCCACTTGAAGGCAACACAGATGAGCCCCAGCAGGTGGAGGATGCCACCAATTCTGACATGGCTACAAACCTTGCTCCCCACACTGATGATGCTGGTGAAGGAGTCACGTCTGGCTCCACTGATTCAGCAGAAGCTGCTTCAGCTGCATCATCAGACAAAGAGCCTTTTTCTTGTCGCTCATGCTCTAAGACCTTTCCCTCGCAGCTGCAGCTAGTTCACCATCGACGCAAGTCACATGCCGCTGAGCGCAGATTTATTTGTGGCATCTGTGGCAAGTCTTTTAAGAAGCACATCCACGTGCGCAATCACATACGCACACACACCGGTGAGCGGCCCTTCCAGTGTTCTGACTGTGGCAAAACATTCTCATCACTGGCCAATCTGATGAGGCACAATCTCATCCACTCTGGTGTGCGACCGTATCGCTGTGACGTCTGCCACCGCTCCTTCTCACAGTCCTCCAACCTCCGCCAGCACAGCCTGCTGCACTCTAACGCCGCAGCGCTGTGCTGCCCGGACTGCCCCGCCACCTTTCGCTGCCCCAACAAGCTGGCAGCACATCGCTACACCCAACATCCAGGGGCTCCGGCCCCTTTCCCATGTCCTCACTGTGAGGCCGGCTTCCTGACCAGGAGGCAACGAGACGGCCACTGTCTGGAGCAGCACCCCACCCTGGTGCAGGCAGGTGCAGGGACAGACGTTAGCAAAGAGACAGACAACCAAGCAGAGCTGGGCAAAGATCTGACCTCGGAGCCCTCCACCTCAGCCACAGCAGAGACAGAATCAGGGGAATCGACCAGTCTTGTGCGAGGGGGCCTAGATTGCAACATATGTGGGAAGAAGCTCAATTCTCCAGCCAATCTACGGCTTCACAGGCTGAGCCACTTCTCCCTGGGCCCCGGGCGGCCGCGGTGCGCCTCGGGGAAGCGGCCCAAAGCCCACCAGTGTCCTGTCTGTGGCAAACTGTTTGTGTCGTCCTCTGGAGTTGCACTTCACCAGCGAGTCCACACTGGTGAGCGCCCCTTTCCCTGCCAAGTGTGCGGCAAGCGCTTCCGTCAGAACACACACCTGCGAGAGCACCTGCGCACACACTCGGGCGAACGGCCGTTTCGCTGTGAAATGTGCGGAAAGGGTTTCATCCAGAGTATGCACCTGGCTGAACACCGTCGAACACACACAGGCGAACGGCCGCACGTGTGTCCACAGTGTGGCAAAGCCTTCAAGACCTTCTCCAACCTGAGGAACCACAAAAAGACCCACATCAGGCAGCAGAAGCTGGACGAAGAGGCTGCTGCCCAGGCTGCCATGGAGACCAGCTCTGCTGTGGCAGTGGTGGATGCTTCGGCAGTGGAACTAGCTAACGGGCAGCCTCAGCTTATCCAGATCCAAGCTTCAGATCTTCAGCAGGTCAGAATGTATCTCCAACTCACCTCATCCCTAAAAACTGCCATTAAAAACACTGCATGAAGTTAATGTGAGCAGGTTCCAGAAGGACTAAGTTTAGAAAATGATTGAAAGGATGACATTTAAACAATACCTGTAGATTTGTCTTGTGCACCCACTCCGCTGTTAGTTGAACTCACTCTCAAATGTTTCCTCCTCTTAGACACAGGGCACTCCTACGATCATGTGTAATGAGTTCGGGGAGACCATAGCCATCATTGCGACCAGTGAGGGAGGAGTGCTGCCTCTGGAGCAGGCCTTGGAGATCTACCACACAGCTCTGGAGAACAGCCTGGCTGTGGACGGACTGCAGCTTCTTTGAGGACTACTTGAAGTTCACAAACAAAAAATAGAATTTATTCTGCTCTTGCCAAATTGATGATTTCAGTACTAATCTTTATTTTATAATTTTTATGACATGGATGTGATTTTTCTTCTGTTTAAAGGTTTGTGCTCTCAAAGCAAAGTATTCTGTTGTAAATATGTGTAATCAATAAATGTTTTTTCAAGATAATGAACATTTGTGACCCATGATCTCATTCAACACAATCACATGTGAAAATTCACAGAGCGAAAGTCACCGTAGAGATGTGAACTTAATTTTCATAATCAAAAATGATTCTTCATATTAGATAAGTCTTCTGTGTTTTGTATCTCTGCTTAAGGAAAAACCCATTTTTCACATTGCCAGTGATAAAATCACTTTAATTGAACACCTATTTTTATTTGCATACTGAAAGATACAGATACAAACTTAAATTACTCATATAAATTCCTCTCTTGTATACTGGAACAGCAAAACAAGGAGTATAACACAAAAACATTAATAGCCATATTTATTGTTTTTTTTTCCCATTTCACATGTTTTACTTTCGGTAATGGCTGTCTTAAAAGTCAATTTATGTTCAATGACAGATTTTTCCTTATCAATAATATAACGAGTCTACTGACTCTACAGTAATTATTTACAACACAACCAAGTCTTGCACAAAGACACAACCAGTATTAGATCCTACCAGCTCTATGATTCATTACCCTCCCCTCACTTCCCCCGGTTTTCTCTCCGCCTGTCTAAAAAGGAGGTCTGGAGAGAGCAATAAAGTGACAAAGGGAGGAAGGAGGGAAGGAAAGAGGTGGAGGAAGGAGATGTACAAGTGTTGAGGCTGTTGAATCAAACTTAGCGAGGGACAGAGAGGCATACACGGTTGTCTAAAAACATACGGCTTATTACTGTTGAAAGAATATAAAGGTCCATGTTGTGTTTTGTCTCTTCTTTGAAATGAACAATAAAAATAACTGCACTGCAGGTCCTTGCTGAGGTGAGAGGCCAGTCAAGGGAAGACTACAATGGAGGAACTGTACAGGTGTGGAGCAGCGTCTCTCACCTGCCTCCAAAATTATATAAAAAAAAAGTAAGTACAAGAAATCAACAGCCGGCAGAAATGAAGGAAACAAAAGGACCGGGGTTCACTGCAATGATATGAGAAGTAATAATAATAATAATAATAATAATAATAATAACCATAGGAATAGTACAACAAACTGAATATGACAATGTTAAATACAAATCAAATTATTTAAAAAAAGTTAATAAAACTGCTTGGCAATAGAGGATTAAGGCCATATCAGCCGGACCTCTACAACTGAGCCAGGATGTGCCCGTTGACTCTGACCCACCTCCTTCCTTCATGGCTAGCGAATGAGAGGCACAGGAATGCTTGGTTCCTTCCTACTGGCATGTGCTAGGGTCAGTCGCAAGAAGGGAGGACTTGGCCAGACAGGTAATTGCAGGAATGATGGCACTGCCAGAAGTCCACTTAAGTTTCAGTCAATTTTTCAGTCTCTCCTGGTAGACCTCCCCTGAAGGTCTACACATGAGCAATAAAATGGAGAAAATGATCTTTCTGGGTCCATATCAATGAGTTCTCTTGTCAAATCAAATAGTTTCTGTCTGTTGAGGGCCCAGCCCCCTGATATCAGCAGAAACAAGACACAAGCTGACAACAAGTCTACAGACAGCTTGTTCCTCAAGCAGACACTTACTGCTTATCCTCCTCTAACCCTATTAAAAACAAATATCAAAACATAAAACATCCTTGTTTTAAAACTGCTGACTCTTCACTGTCTCAGAATGGGTTAAGCAGTTCTCTTAGTCCAGAACGAGAATCCTTTCTTGTTCAAGGCAAATGAGTGCAGCTGCACACAATGGTCCTTCGTTCACTGGCATCGATGGGAGTTTTGTCTAAGTTGGTTAATACAGAGTGCTAATTCAAGAGTGGGAATCGAGTTTGCCGTGGGGGTGTGTGTGTTGTGGTGGTGTTATGTGGTAGTTTTTGTGCCACTGGTCTTTCACGTGTCCTTTTTTTGGTACAAGGGTCACAGAGAGAGGTTGGAGGGGAGAGTGTAGATTCGATTTAAAAAAAGGTAAAACTGTGAAATTGTGTAGGGGGTTGAAAGGTGTGACGTCGACTGTCACTGATTGGTCAATCTAACTTGTCAGCATCCCTCATCTAGAAGAGTCCTGTGAATCACGAGGATCCTCTGGGCTCGCCTCAGTCCCTTGCTCCTCCTCTTCGTCCTGCAGGTCCCCACATCCTCTCCCAGATCCTTCTCCTGACTGGGAGCCAGAAGGTCCAGGGAGGGAGCCAGCTGAGTCAGGGATACCTAAACCAGAGGCATCAGAGGGGGCAGCTGTCTGCATGATCTTCTGCCGGACCTCCCGGATCTTCAGCTGCAGACACAACTTGGTGGGAAATATATCAGAGTATCTTGTCTGGAAGGCTGCAGTGGCCTGAGCTGGAAAGAAAGAAAGAAAGATAAAAAAGACAACACAAATGAATGTCTACAAGTGGATACTCATTCTGAAGACACTTGTAAGTATATATGGTGTGTGTGTGTGTGTGTGTGTGTGTCTTACCTGATGGAAAGAAGCCCTGCTCCTGGAATAGCTGCATGACCAGTGCTCGCCTCTGGTCGAGTGTTCGTCGCAGGGAGGAGTACGGCACCTTATCAAACTCCAGATCTGTCAGAATGTCTTCTCCGTCTGTGGCTGGGAAAGGGACAAACAGGTGGAGTGGTTGAGTCTCTAGGAAACTAGTCACAACAATCAGCATCTTTGTTTAAGTTCCTTCTGGTCCCATCATCATTCAAACACTCCAAGAGGTAAAGTCCAGCAAGAAAACTACAGCTGTGGTTGGAACATTTCTCCAAGTCTTTGATTTCTATCTATCTCACATATTTAGATTTTCATCTCAAAGAGATTCTAATGAATGCACTGTTTTTGTTGAACAGCTGCTTCAAAGGTAAGAACAGAACCTTCTTGCTTAAATCAAAGACTTTTTTTTTTAGCCCATAACCCCCTGCATGCCTGCTTGGCATATTTAACTGCATCATCTCATCTGATGTTTTTAATGCTGGAAAAAAGTATAATATGTAGTTTAAAAAAGTAGAATTAAAACATTTGAAAGCACCATTCAGTCAATAGTAAGTGTCCTGTAGCCAAGTATTTAGGAGCGTATTTTCATAAGAAGATAAAGAATGTTGTTACCCTCTTTCTTGTTTTCTTTTTCACTCACATGAAAAAAAACATGTATGACATATAGAGTTACTAAAATAAACCAGCTGGAGAAGGAATTTATTCCAATAACTCAATTTGAAACTAACTTTGACTGTGCAATTGTCTCTGTGCCCTTACTCTTCCCTGTGTGTTACCTGCTCTGTCGAAGGTGAAGATATCTCCTTCACACTTGGCAGCACTTTTAGGCGTGTTGGGCTCTGAGCTGCAGCTTGAGCGCCGCCGACTTTTTCTCTTTGGAGAGACTTGATCGTCAGTGGCCGAGTCCAAATCTACAAGCAAACAAGGAAACCAACTTAAAGCCCAGGTCACAGCAGAAGAAGTATGTAAAGTATATATAAAATAAAAAAGTATAAATGAACTGTACATATACACTAGTGACAGTGCAGTAACAGGATCATATACCTAATATCAATATTTCTACCTTTCATAAATAACAGCAACTATCTGCTTGCACATTCAGTCACTGCAATTACCCTACAGTAGTCTGAAAGCTTTTAGTCAGAGTATCTTGAAATGTGAGTGAAACCTGTGGAGTTCTTCCTCTTGCGCCGATAGCTGCCTAGAATGGCGCGGGGTGAAGTGGCCAGACTCTGCAGGGTGGGTGAAGGCAAAACCTCCTCAGGCCGAAACTCTGGCAGCTCAGCAAAGCGCTCCTCAAAATACACCTCTGACAGCACCCTGCCAGACCAACACGCACACACACAAACACACACAATATATAGTATATGTACACTGTCCACCCATTATTTCTGCAGCTTTATACAAAATATTCACAAAGGTGTTAACTCACTTGTCCACAGAGTCAAAAGTCTTCTTCAGCGGAGGTGGGCGGGCTTTGACCTTTTTGGGAGTAGGACCATCTTTGTCAGTCTGTGGGGGTGGCAGGGCTGGTTCTGTGGTTGATGGAGGGGGGAGAGGAGAGGAGGGGAGGGACTCCTTCCATCCAGCCTGCAAAGAAAGTTCAATTTAATTATCTCATGTAACATCACAGAGATGTTATGAGTCGACAACAACTTCCTTCTCGTTGTCTCAGAGCTGAAGGTTAGTGTGTGATGTTCCTCTCACCTCTTTGGTAGTTGTGCTTTCCCTGTTGCGTGTGTCAGAGGTGTCTGCTGCACTGGATCCCTCCAGGGGTCTGTCAGAGGATGGCGGCTCCTCAGCAGGGTGTGTTGATGGAGACTCAGGATCAAAGGAGAAATGACTAGTGGCGGCAGCTTCTCTCTCCCTCTCCCTCTCCTTTTCCCGCTCTCTCTCCCTCTCCCTTTCTCTCTCCCTGTCCTTCTCCCTGTCTCTCTCTTTTCCTCTGCCTCCTCCTTCGTAGCTGCCCACAGGAATGTTTGCCACTGTTGCCTTCACCTTCTGAGGGGTCCGGACTGGAAGCTGGGTTAGTTTGGGTGTACCTGGTGCACTGCCTGTAAAACATTGAAAATATAATATCAGTAAATGTACTACAAAATACAACTGTATAGTAAAAAGTATTTGGTGAAAAAAGTACCAGATGTTTGGATCTGAAGTGGAGGACTGCAGGGCCTTATGGACACAGCTGAGCCACTGGGAGGTGCCACTGAGCTGCTACTGCTGGAGGTCTGTGTCTGCCTCTCCAACTGTCTGTCCGGATGCATCAGCAGATCTGTCTGCCTCTCAGCCTGTCTGTCAGTTTGTCGATCTGCAGGTCTGTCTGGAGGCAGGTGCCTGTCTGCTTGTCTATCCAGATGGAGCTGTGGATGTGGGTGCGCGACTGCAGTGGGGGTTACTGTGTGTTTGGACAGGATGTGGGGGGAAGCGCTGGAGGGGCTGGAGACAGAGTAGACCACGCTGGGGGGTACTGTCATGGAGACCACCCCTGTTGCCACGGTGACACTAGGTGAAGGAGGGTAGATGGCGGTGACTATCTGTCCGCCTGAGGCGGGGGCTGAGGTGGAGGGTGATGGAGACTGAGCTGGAGCCAGGAGTGGCGGCTGACCTGGATAAAGGAAACAGAAGACATGTGAATAAATGTAAAGATTGCTTCTATATTGTCATTTAATACAAAAAAAATAGTGATTCATTCTCTCAGTTTTACAGCTGCAGTGGAAACACAAGCCTATAGATTTTCCCATATCTTTTGTTTATTTATTTTATTTCATGTAAGACATCATTTAAAACATTTTGTTTTAGAATTGTATCAGTGAGGGGATTTTTTCTGAGTACATTTGAGTTCACAGAGCTAAAGCAGCTAATAGTATGTTAACACTTGTTTGGTGAATTTGGTGAAAAAGCTGGAAAAATTAAAATCAATCATTGATGGTGGTGAAAGATCTTAAAAAACAACAAAAAAGTAAAAACATTTTTGATGGATGGATTAACTAATAAAAACATGTAGAAATGTTAAAGTAAGTGATGAAATGGAAAACCTTCATCAGAGGGGGACAAATTTTGTTGGAAGGTTGGATTTGTCCCTCAGGCCTCTGTTGCAGTTCATATAGCTCATTTCATACAATACTTAAAGAACACAGAACTAGCATATACAGAATGGACCTTATACATTCAGTTCTTCAAAGCACTGACCTGCAATCAGTGGCTGAACCAGCGCCTGTCCAGGTGGTGCGATGGCTGTGAACCCAAGTGTCGCTAGGGGGGATGGAACATACGCAGATCCAGCCACTGGCAGGGCTTGCTGGGTGGTGGAGGAACCTGTGGTTGCAGAGACCAGAGGCAGAGTGGATGGGACCCCTGGAGTGGACTGGACATAGGTGATCCTGGTTGGGAAGGAACCGAAAAGAGGAGAGGTGATGAGAGAAAAGAAATATGAGAAACAAAATTTAAAAATAAATTGACGACGGCGTATGGAGAGTGAAGGAGGGACAATGACATTTTTGTAATGAAAAATATATCAAGAAAGGTGTCGTAGCGGTGACAGAAGGTGTTAAGGTACAATAATGAGCCAGAACAGGAATGAAAGGAACAGAGACATGATTAGAAGGAAAGAGGAAGACAAAAAAAGAAGTGCTGCAGTGAGGGTCAGTGGGTGAGTGTACATCACAGTGAGCAGCACTGGATGACTAGTGCTCTGTGTGTGTGTGTGTGTGTGTGTGTGTGTGTGTGTGTGTGTGTGTGTTAGGAGCTGAGAGGTAGTGTGGGGGTGGCAGGCAGAGGCAACTTGGGCCACCAGCAGCATGACTAACGCATCCAGAATAGAGCTGCACTGCTACAGCTGCACCCCTGCTGGAGTTTTTGTTTCTCATATTGTCTGCTTGTTATGCTGTAAGTAATCTGGTCATCCCCTGTCATAAAACACAATACAACTGCCTGATTTATGGTCTAATTTATCCCACCTAAAGTAGCAAAGTGTAACTGGAGGTCACCCCATAAACTACAAGGAAAGACATTCATTTTTGATAACAACACCTGTTTAGAAACAGTTGGCGTAGAATGAAACTGCCTTGTTTAAACCCTTGTTGGTGTAAATTGGTCTATTTGGAAAGGTATTTCATTCTATCTGAAATGATTGAATAAATCATCATTTGTTCAAAGGGTGAAAATTCTCATGTAAACACTCTGATTGCTTTCTATTTTTGGGTAAGAATATACTTTATATGCATTTAAGTCCCTGTTGGTTGCAAATCACTACAAATCCCATTTAATAACTAAAGGAGAGGTATATTCTTATAAAAAAAATGCTGCTTCAATAAAAAAAAAGCAGCAGCAAGCTTATATTGAGGTTTAAAGGTTGCCTATCTTTTCAGAAGTTCTTTTTCCAAATATTCATTCTGGAGTATGTAGAACAGACTTGTAAACACCTTATCTATTTTTTTCTAAGTTAGAAAATAATTTTAAAAAACATTAGATTAGCTGCCATTTCTGTGCAAGAGTGTGTGCGGCCAAGGATGTAATTGTTAAATTGTACATAGGAAGTCATCAGTTAGATTTTTATCACACAGAAAAAAAAGCTAATACTGCAGATAGAAACTAACAATAATGGAAACACTGATGAGATCAACAGTAACCCAGAGTAGGATAAGTGATGCTGGCATATGTTCATAAACGGGTGCCTGTTTGTCAGAGCTGAGTCAAGCTTTACTGGCACATAATTTGTTTATAGCCCCTTACAGACATCTGATCTGTAACATTTTTGGGTTCATTTATCTTTTTATGAAATAGCTTTTGGGCTGTCAAACACAGCACTCCATTACAGAAAGTTCCAAGCTGACTCAAATATGGGTGTTACCAAGAGAGCTGAAATGCTCAGGCATTAAGGGAAAAGAACTGTCACTGGCAGTTTTAACTCACTGATTGTTGACCATCTACAGCTCTGGGAGGAAGTTCAGCTTGCTTTAGTAACCCCACAGACTCATTAGACAGAATTATGCACATTTTACATATACTAACAGCACCCAAGCTGTTCCAGAAACAAAAAGGATAAGATACTTAAGTTTTGGCTTTCAACTAATTTCTCATTTTGCTCACATGCTGTAATTTGCAATATTTTGGAGGAAGCTCATTCTATAAGCAGCTGGAATGAAAGAAGCAGAAAATTTAGGGCAACTCGGCTGGTAATCTGATCAATGGGATTTTCCAAGGCATTTTTGTTTGTTGCACTGCAATACTAGAGAAAATAAATCCTTGATAAAAAAAGAAAATATTCTCACCTGAAATGAAAGAGAACATCTCTTCATACCTTGACATACATTATTTTGTTTGTAAGAGGGTATGTTACACAGATTGTCTTGAACATTTGAAATGATAATTAGACCTATGTTTTAAATTTACTACACAGCTATTTTAAGAAAGCAGCACAAGTCATATGTTTAGATCATAACACTTTGTCTTCTAAATGTATTAATGTGAATGCACAACCTTTAGACCTGTCAGATGGAAAGAAGTTTGAAATGTAACTGCTACATTAGCAAGAGTGACTTTTAAGTTAAAATTCACTTTCGCAAACACAACGGCAACATGTTAAATAGACACTAAATTTAAAGAGTGAAGTGTATGTGTGAAAGAACATTTTTTCAGCCTTCTTTCAATGGCAGGTGGGAGGGTTTAGTCTCAGCAGTCAATTACAGAAAAGCATTTCACAGTCAATTTAGGATTACTGTTGTGACTGCAAACTGCCACTTCAGCACAAACATTGAGCCCATTGTTACTTGAAAATGCTATTTGACATAGTATTCCTGTTGTGGCCTGTGCATACAGTTTGTCGGATATAATTAAGTAAGCGGTGGATGCCCCAGTACAGAACAATTCCATACTGATTCTTTCATCTCATGTTGTGATTTCCTACCTGGTAGGTGCGGGTGGCAGTAGTACAGCCTGGGAGGGTGCTGATCCTGGAGCCACCACAGCCGCTGTGCCCACTGTTACAGGGAAGGGGCTGGCAGGGTGGACTGCTCCACCCTGGGGCAGCTGGGACTGAACCACAGGCATGGGAGCTATCTGGATGATCTGGAGAAGCATGAAAAGTGGTAACCATGAAGAAAGGAATACGAATATGAACAAATACAGGTGTATGAATGAGGAGCACAAGTGGTGATGCTTATGATTTGTTTTATTACCTAATTTTTTTTTTTTAACAAAATGGACAGAATTTACTGATGTCATGTGTGAAGTGCTCACTGACCTTGCTTCCGGCCTGAGCACCGTTCTGGACAGGAAGAGGTGGAGCCACGATGGGGAACTGCTGGGCAGGGGCTGGCGCAGTCCGTACTGTTGCCATGGGAACAAGCATTTTACCCTGGAGCACTGGAGACTGTGTTTGCACTGAGGCAGACATGAGGAGGGAGGATGGGTACATTATTAGGAGTCACCTTAGAATAACTGCTATATATATCTAAGGCCTTGTCATTACTTTACCTCACTGTCATGACTGCTGCTGTAAACTCTCACCTCTAGTTCCTGGGCTGACAACTCCCACTGCTGAGCTGGACGTATATCCCGTCAGTGAACTTGTACCCTGCTGCTTTCCATTGGCCAGGGACACGTGTGTGGGTGGAGCTGTGGGCAGGTTGAAGATACTGGTTGGCTGGCTGAGCTGCTGAGGTGGACTCTTGGGGTGGGTGTTGGCAGGTAGGGTGGGCAGGATGTACTGAACTTGTGTGATGGCCTTACCCCCAGGGGATGCTAGGGAAGAGGCGGGGAGGAACTGGGGCTGAAGCAGAGGCAGAGGAAGTGGCCCGTTGGTTTGGCTATGCGGTGCTGAAACAGCGGTGGAGGGAAGAGCCTGCTGCTGGGAGGGCTGAGGCTGAGGGGAGGGGGTGATGAGCTGTACAGCAGGTTGAGCAGACAGAGCCCCTCCTAACAACAAATTAGTCACTACACCACTTGGACCCACGCCTGCGCCTACAGGGTTTGGTGATGACGAAGAGTAGTACCCACCCCCTGTGGCTGCGGTCCCACCTCCTGGTCCTGAACCAATTAGAAGTTGTGGCTGCTGCTGGGGAGTCAGGGACTTCCTCTCTGGTGGATGTGGGCTGGATGATGTGCCTCCATCTCTGGGTTTGCTGGCAATGGGGAGCGGTGTGCTGATAACTGGACGCATTACATTGGTCACCACCGTAGAGGCCACCCTTACAGCTCCAATGCCCAGAGGTGGGTTCCCACCTAGTGAACCTACTGATGAGGATGGTGGCCCTCCAGCTGGAGAACTGGAGATGACCGACTGACCAGAAGAGAGGGAGAGAGAAGTGGCTTGCACTCCTCCTCCTCCCTCTACCCCAAATGTGTCCTTACCCTCTCCCTCTCCTCTTTCCTTCCTCCTGTGCTCTGAAAATCCTCCCCCACCTGATCTCCCCTCATCGTAACGCTTACTGGTGGGGTAGGAGGATAATGAGACACTCCTGCCATGAGGAGTGTGGTGTGAGGAAGATGATAATGCAGAGGAGCAAATAACTGGAGCAAAAACTCTCTGAAAAGAAAGAGACAGAGAACATTATTTTGAGAAACCATGGATGCAATTGAGGAAAAAAAAACTCTAAAATGAGAAATCACAGTGTATGAGATGTGTTGAAATTCTGAACAACAGGTGAAAAATAATCAAGCTGGTTACCTTCCGTTCACTTTCATCTCCAGAACCATTTTCACTATCGCTATCAGTCACCCGCTCCTTACACTTGAGGTCTATGGAACTGCTAGGATAAGGGTCCTCTGTGGAAAAGAAAAAATACACTACAGCTACACTTGACTTTCCTTACAATTTATGATCTAATGAGATGTGTATGTTATAGGTGTGTTTAGTGTCTGAATCACCTCTCAATGCCACCATATTCTAAAATCAAAACATGGAGGGTCTCAAAAACTGAACATAATTTAAACATATAAGGAGCTATATTAAGAATACATAAAAATTTACAATGTTCCAAAAAAACTGCACAAAATGTTCTGTGACACAAGGGCAAGGGCAACACTGGTGACATCATCTATTACTGATCAATAATGTTATTGTTCCATTGAATAAGATTTCCACATGCAGTTCCTGTAAATTTCCTGTTAAGTGAGTCAGTGACGCAGGAAGCAGCATACTCACACTGTACTGCTCTCTAATCTAACATTTGGTTTCATGAGTAAAGTAGGTCTGATTTCTCACCGATGACATCATCATCTCCCTCCTCCTCACAGATGACCATGCGCTCCTCGTCACTGGTCATGTCCTCGCTAACCCCCCGCTGGGACTGTGACAGTGGTGGGGCATGGCTTGAAAACTGACTGCCACCATCTCCACACATCTGAAAAAATCAAGTAAGAGACTCTATAGACAAAATGCCTCTTTTTACAAGTTGGAAAAGCTATTATTTCTAACTTTGACTGGTGTGTAATTTATCATTTGCATATGCCTGGTGCCAATGTGTCCTTTGTGTATTTTATGTAATGTAAGAGATGTCATTTTATGTCAGGAAAATGCCACCATCACAAATGGCCACAGTGTTAAAAAACATTTTCATTTTTCATGTTTGTGAAAAGCAAATCTGCCAGAGAAACCAATATCTGTTGCAGTGACTCCTTGTTTTTTTGTTTTTTAAATTAATTTGTGTTCATTCATGTCTCCAGCAATGAAAATAGTCTCCAATTTATGTTTACAAAATGCAAAATTGCGGAGTACCAGGGCTATGAATTGTGCCCCTCTCTTACCTGTGCCAGTTCTGCCAGAGCCTGTGTATTGCCCCTGTCACCCCGCTCCAGGCTGTGCATGGCACTTTGAGAGAAGGCTCGGGGACGGGTAAGCTGGCCCACATGACCTTCTCCTGTACTCCTTTCAGACACGCCCACCAGACCTGGACCAACCCCCTTCAGCTCCACAGAATGCGGCTCTATCAGGGGTCAAAAAGAGGACTGTTAAAAGACTGGAGAGGACAGGAATATTGTTAATGGCAGGTACAAAAACATACACGTGTATGTTTCATATCGAGCGACCTGAGTGAAACCAACCTGTGGACTCAGACATGCTCCTCTCTCTGATGTCTTTGCCCCCAGGCACCCCGCGGCCTTCAGAGCTGGACTTCTTCCTGTCTTTGTTGCACCACTTCCAGTCTGGGTGGGCCTTAAAGTGGGCCTCTTTTACCTAAGAACAAGCAGGGAGTACAGTATTTTGTAGGGGAATGGAAAAAGAAGACAAAAATACAATATATGTGCTATAGTTTAGAACAAGAACACTGAAGGTCACATTTTATGCAAAATATCCTTTTCGTGGTTTTAAAATGAAAATGTCTGTCTAGAGACCTCCAAAATATGAGAAAAGACCATCCTCTCTCGCATTTGCTTACTCCACCTTTCAGAAAATGTGTGTTCCAAAACAGCAGTTAGATTGGCCTCTCCCTCTCATGCATTATGAGGCTCTGCCATCATTATTTCCTCGCTAGCCCTGGCTCCGGTAATGCTGGCTGCACAAACCAACACAAATGTGTTCATCCACTCCACCATCTGATGTCAAGATCCTGTGGATTTATTTTATTTTTTGATGGAAATGTGTAGGAATTGTCACCACAATGACTGGAACACTGTGTGTGCATTTTACTCCAGGACTTCTTTCTCAGCAAAGGGTTCAAGCTCAAGGATGGATTGATACAGACTGTCCGTGACCTGTTGATTTTGTAGATTCAATGTTGAACTTGGCGTTTGCACATTGCCCACAGAAAGTGGCTACTCCCACAGTCTGAGGAGATGCTGGGCTAATGTAATATTGAGGAGAGTTAACAGAGACTGTGTGAACCTCAAGTCTCATTTAAAACCAACTAAATAATTGTTGTAGGTTGGATGTCTGTAACTGTTTTGATCAACTGTTGCTTTTTACTTTATACTGTAACACTTGCCCAGCCAGCGTTAACTTTGTTGTTACACAGAAGCCTGTTCTATTCTAGGGCCTTTAAGAGATAAGAGCTAAAAGAGAACGTTTTGGACAGAGGGTAAACAGAGGTGCTTCAACAATCAACAGTATGAGAAAAATAACAGGGTTTTTGAACATTAAAGCCTAACCTATTCTGGTAGACACCCCAAACAAAAGTATGAACATGAAAATGAGTCACTGTGGGTTTTTTGTTGCTGAAAATGCATCAGTGTACCTGGAAGGCCAAATCATGGTACTTTTGTTTCTCCTTTGGTCCCAGAGCATACCACCACTCCCCAAGAATCTTGCTGACCGTCCTGTTGTCCTGGTTTGGGTGCCGCTGGTGCACCAATGCTCGATGGCGCTTACTGAAAATCATAAATGCATTCATTGGCCGCCGGATGTGATCCTTCTCTCTCTGAAAGAGTGAGAACAAATGACAAAGAGATATTACATTAGATATTTCGGTAAAAGGAACATATTTGATGTTCTGGTAGGAGCAGTGGAAAAGACTACCTTTCCTGGACTGCTCTTATCTCCATCTTTAGGCAGCGCACTGAGGGACTGAGTGCGTCTCTTTACTGGTGATGTGGAGAGGGGCTGCTCTGGTACAACTCCTGGGAGGAAGCTGAAAGGAGACAAAAAACATCCCTCTGCTTGTAATCTTTATTAGATTTTTCCCTTAGGGACAATACGTACATTCAAGCTTTCACTTAAGTACTGCTTTCTCTTAGACTCTTGAATATTAAAAAAAGAAAATTTCTACGCTATAACTGGTATAATTTATCTTAGAGCTGCAAGTCTATCAGATGTAGACACAGAACACAAGTAGTTCATCTCCCATGAGATACGTACATCAGCAGTTTCAGCAGATAGCTCATCCATTTCAATGGCTGACAGCCTGGCCACTGCCTTTCATATACTGATAGAGCCCAGAGATGGAATGCTTTTGTTCCCATCTGCTTTGTTCTGGCATTGAGCTCTTCTGCCCAAATTAGCGCGAGGATACAGAAAAAAATCACACTCCCTTACTGTATGTGTGGGTACACAGTACCACACAGAAAATTACTGTGAAGGCTGACTTGGACAAATACATAACCACTTTTTAATACGGACACTGGTAAGAGTATATGTGTGGTGTGTACTGTAACTTTATGAGCTCATGTAACCTCACAGCTTTACACATAAAATCACTATGAAACAAAAAAGAAAAACAAACAAACCAAAAAAAACCTGCACTCACGGGTCATCCACGTCACTCTCTGTCTCACTGTCAGGCCTCTCCCTCTCTGTTTCTCCTTTCTCCTTCTCTGGAGGCGGCTCATCAGAAGAGGGGGGAGGCTGGGACAGGGGACCTCTCTCTACGGTGGGAGGTGCCTCTGCAGGCTCCTGTGACAGCGCTGCCACCCCCTGACACTCTGAGGAAGAACAACAAAGAGATGCTTATTCAAGATGATGTAAACAATATATGGTATTCAAAAGAGCAATAAAATCCAAGGAGAAAGACATGAAACTGGTGGTGACACATTTCCTCCAGACATTCGGTCAGGCATAAATGTATTCAGTACCTGTCTTCAGACTGGCTGCTTGGGGGTGGTTGACTGAGTGCGGGCCCTCTCCTGGCTGAGAAGAAGCATCTGATTGGGTAGGTGCCAGGAAAGGGACCAATGAATGCCAGGGGAAGACTGGAACTGACCGGGGCTCTACATTGGTCCACACTGCAGAGGAAAAGAGCTTTGTTTATTACCAACAGCCAACAACATCTGATGTCCATGACTTCATAATGTGCTTCTCTGCTCAGATATCACATTCAAAAGAACCAGTCCCTCTTACATTCAGATTAACAAGATGCTATTTCCTTATTTGGGGAATCAGGGCCCTTGTGCAATCCCCAATAGAAATGCAACCATCAACTCTAATCATTTGTGAAAATTGTTTTGCAGTGTTACCATACATCCTTTCTATCATTATTAAGGAGTGAACCAGTGGTTCAAGAACCAAAAATTAAAAGACAAAATCAGAGACAGACCAGAGCCCACTGCTTTGATATTAGTTTCTTTGGATGCACAGCACTACTTGAATTCATTTTTTGCCATCTAATAAGAGGCTGGCTAACATGAGAGACACTAGATGGATGCAGTTAACTGCCTAGCAAATACAATAATATCAGTACTTTGAGGACTATAGAGAATATTAGTTCTGCCACAGTTGTACACCTCCAGCCACTTAACTGGTTAAATCACTCCAACAACAGCAGATGTACAAAAGGACTCTCTGTTCTCGATAACAGGCTGGATGGAGAACAGAAGCTGGTACACTCTGAACCCTCATAAACTAAAAAGAGACTGTACAAGTCATATTATCTTTATTTCCATTATTGAAAACAGTCTTTATAAGGATTCTTCTCTGAAAACTTCAAAGTAACAAAATCTGTTTACTATGAGATTTGGGTTTTGGGGAAAAAAAAGGGTTTTGTCTCTTATGAATTCAACACTTAGGAGTTACATTATGCTATAAATAAACAATAACGAAATACTGCTGTATTAAAAACATTTAGCAATGAATAGGATCCTGTATTCTCATATAAACAGTAAGGTAAGTGACATGGACTAACCAAACATGCTTAATCCTTGGCGGAGATACTGAGGATTCTCTGATGAGAACATGGTTGAATGAAATCCTTGCTTGTTTCTCCCAAAAAGAATAATGATATGTCCTTTAAAAATCTCTCTTCTACAACAGACAGAAATCCAAGTAGAGAAACATCTTTAATCCAAAATCTCGAGCTGATGTTGCTAGGAAGCTCACAGATGACGACAAGTGCTCAATGGTGTCTGTATCCGTTTCATCCCTACAGGTTGCAGTCATCATTCACAATAATCACTGCATCAGGAGGATTTTAAGATGTGGCATGAAGAGGTATCCTTGCTCTTTAGTTCCAAAGTGAGTAAAAAATGAAAGGTTTGTCAAGTAGAGTCCATCTCTCCGTATCGCAGAATGCCGCAATCTAATAACGCACAAGGAGCAATCAAACATCAGTGGACAAAATGTACGATAAACGATTACAATTAATCACGAAACTTAAGTTAAAGCTGTGAGAATGCAACAGTGTAAAGACGACCCACTGAAACGATGATTATGATCGAAGGAAAGGATCCTCCTCCCTTTGGTCTAATTACCCCCGATGCCCTCTCTCCCTGTTTGTTTACATTACTACAGCAGCCTGGTCATGAAGGGGTTAACAAGGCCTCCGGTCCATCCACGGCCTCGATTAAAACATCCGACCGAGAACTACGCAGTCTTTCTGGGCCATGTCAAAGCTCGATCTGTGCTACAATACAGCTGCACACAGGTGGGCTCGGTGGGCGTGAAGAAGCACATACAGCTCACATGTGAACCAGCTAAAGTGCTGCTGGAAGAGGGCACCGTATCGATCCGGCTGAGCAGCACTGCAACAAGCAAACTGGGGCGATCAGAGCTGAGGTGACTCGTCTACTTGGAACTTGGAAGTGCGGCGTGACAGTCTGCTCGTTGTCCCAGTGTGCACCGGTCACTTTAATATGAGCTGATTCATATAATACACCACGGAGACACTGATTTAGCTGCCTCTTGCAACAGCCGGAGCTTCAAGTGCACCACTCCAGATTGGACCAACCTCTCGGGAACGCCCCTGGTCGTGCACCCGCCGCACAGACACAGGCAGAAGAAACGCAATTGTTCTCATGTCTCAACTACAAAGGCGTATTCACACGTATCGGCTGCCAAAATAATCCAGCGAGGACTGTTTGACAAGTGCATTACACCAAATGTTTAACTTGTTTATCCCGTTACCTGCCCCAAGAATTGCACCGTGCACCTGTCGTAACCTGACAGTTAACACCTGCCAAGATCCCAAATCAAATCACCTACAAAAAGGGTCGCGAGCAACCTGAGTTTATCCGTGTTTACCACGCATAAGCAGATGGCTGTAAATCTGGTGCATTCATCCATCACCCGGTGCTTACAAGCCCGCTATCCATCAGTTTTGATCTCCGAACACTAGCTCTCCAACAAACTAGCCGATCTGTGCACAGCCTCTAATTTACCAGCCCCTCTCCTACCTGGACAGCTAGCTAGCAACTGATGAGTCTACAACACGGCGATCAAAGCCAGCACGGTGAGGACTCCTGGCTCCAGTCAGCCAGCAGAAACGAGGGGGGATAAAGCGCAGTTGGTGCTGTATTTTCCTTTCTCCTCTTCACGGCAGCGACCGAGAAGATGCCCGAATACTGGACCCGCGCCCGTCGGGGGTGGAGGGGCTTGATTAGAAGCGATAGAGGAGGTTATGTTAGAGCCGCGGCTGAGCTCCGTCCGTCTGCAGCAGGTTAGCTGTAGCCGCTCCGTGCGGACGACATCGGCGCGCACACCGTCCACTTCGGTTAATACTCGCTGTTACGGCTGTTGTTTTGGTCCACAAAAGTCGTCGTATCGCATCTCCACGGCTCCCAGCCCGAGTTTACTCCCTTATTTTAGTCTCTCTCGCAAAGCCTTGGCCCTTTCTTTCTCTTTCCCTCCCTCTTCCTCTTGTTGTAAACTAGGCTGCTTGCCCCCCCTGTACTCGCCCCCCTCCCCTTCTCGTCCTGTCAACCTCGCCCAGCCTTGTCCCGCCTCCCTCGACGAGTTCTCCTCTACGATTGGCCGAGGCAGCTACCTGTCATCTGCCCGCGGCGCACCCTGATTGGTCGGAGTATGCACTGGAATGCCAGTCATATGCAAATGTCACCCGGCTTTACTATCATACCACAGAAACTGAACTTATATTTAATACAAAATACCAATAAATGAAAAAAAGTCAGGCAACTCTATGTAATCTATATTGAAACACTACTCTACGTTAAAATGATGCCTCAAAAATGTGTATTTTTGTGTTTCTTTCTCTAAGCCCACCCCCGGGCTCATGTCATTGGTACAGAATTCGTAGTAAACCTTGATTGATGCGTGAAATCGCGAATCAAATACCGATACTCAGATGTAGGCCAACCAACGGTTTAACAGAAGTTAGACGAGATCCCTCCTTCTTACAAATGCTCGGCTAAAAATTTAATACCCATGAAGACCATCCGGTGCAGGAAGGCGCTAGTGAGCTATGTACTGTTTACTTTGCACGCTGCTTTTGGTCTTTCTGTGCACTCTGCAAAGGGGATGGGTGTTGATGAGGGCTCTGGGGTCAAGATGACAATGCACATCCACACCATTAAGCCTATATAAGTATACAGGGCCATTCTGTGTGTTTCTTGTGCATTTTGTCCAAATTTGAGAAATGCAAACATAAATACAAACAAAAAGATTCTATTATAAATCATTAATATTCACTTATGAGAAGGATTATAAACCTTTTCTCTGATAATGCTACAGATTTGTTTTCAGGAATGCAGCAAACACTAGAGAGGTAAGTGATGTAATTTTCCACCATACAAAGCCTTTTCAAATCCCCAAACATTTTTCCATCTCTCCATCATGCAAATGTGCCTCCTCCAGACAAAAAATTTAAATGTTCTGATGCAACACTCACAGGGACAAGGAGAGAGAGGTGGGGGGAGAAGAAGAAGAAGATGTGGAGAAGTGAAAACAGGAGAGTAGGGGTGGTTAGAAAGCGAGGGAAAATGGGTGGAACAGGCTAAGAGTGGAGAGGACCAGAGGGTAAAAATAGACTGAGAGTCAGTTTCAGCAGGAGAGGCAGGGAGGGAGGGATGGAGGAGGAGGGTGGGTGGGTGGAGAGAAAACAACTTGTGAAAACAGAACTTCTCTTAAAGGGAGGGAGGGCGTGGGGGGCCAGAGATGGGGGAGACAGAGGGAGAGCATTTAAAGACACTTATATTATTTAGGTATAGCACAGTTGAGACAGAAAAGAAGAGAACTTGTGTGCACAGTATGGTTTCCTGTCACACTGTATGAGTCAAGAAGTCATGCTCAGCTTAGCTCATCTATCCATAAGACAAATACAATACTGGGAGGGACTTAATTACCACCACCAGCCAGTCAGCTCATCAGGAGCTTGGGAATTGACCAATAAGGTTGTGCGAGCAACTGGCAGCCACCTTCCTCAGTAGTAAAAAAGTTAACCCTCTCAGCTCTGGGCTACACTTCTCTAATAAAAAAACACTGAAAAATCTTAATTTGGATCTGTGCAACTATACAAGACTGAAAAAAAGAGAAATTTTGACCTAACATGTGAAAGAGAACCATTTTTCCAATGTGCCTAAGCGCCACTCAATATGCCCCTCAACTCTCATGTTCCTTTATCTTCTCAGTCTGTTGGCATCAGTAAGCATCTTGCGTCATGTAAAAATATGGGGTGACTGTCTGAACTTCTTCTTAAGCCTGGGCGTTTCCAGTAAGAGTTCCAACTAATAGGCATTAGAAGAAGAGACACAGGGAGAGAGTAAGAGATTAAGGCTAATCAACTGCATTGAGCTCTCAACAAGTCAATCCAGTCAACACAGTGTGGTAGGAACAGAGTGTTGGACAGATTGGCTGTGTGAGTGAAAGGAAAAGAGGGTGAAAGAGGGCAGGGTGGAGATGAGGGATTACTGTGGCTGCTCAGCGGTTACAACCCTGGGTAAACATTACAAGCCCTTAGTAATGAACTACATTTGAACAATTATTCAGAGCAGTGTAATGAGTTTTTCCTTTGGCCTGGTTTGTGAACAGCTGAATTCTGAACTGATTAGCAACAGCACACTGCAAACAATAAGTGTATTTGTCACTTCAGAGACAATTTCAACTGAGGCAAAACAGCTATTTGAGCACAGAGATGTACACTTAAGATAAGAAAATCTGTTGACTGCATGCATGTAAAGTTGGAGGGAGGAGGTGAGTCAGGCATAAGATGCTGGTGGGAAACCACAGAATTTTAGAGCTTAGTCATATATAACAAAGATAAGCGGTGGAAAAATGGCACGAGTAAGATACAAGGTGTGAAAAAACAGTAGAAGAGAAATTCCCCCTCAGCTGAGCTTAACAATCTCTCCCTGCTGCCGTGCTGGCAGTGCAATATCTGTGTAGGTGTTCAGCAGCTTCCATTGGCTGTCTCCTCTTGTGTGTGTGTTTTTAATTTGCGTACGTATGCATGTCTCTACCCCCCAATTACATCTGTCAAACGCCACGTGACCTCACACAAGAAACTTTCCCCCCTCCTCTTTACCTACACTGGCAGCACGCAGGCGGAGCACCGCCTTCGCTCACTCTTCCATCCCATCTCTCTCATCCCTTAATTCATCTTCCACCCCTGTGCTCTGTGTCTCTCCCTCCCACAACCCACCATTTGCTCCGTCCAATTATAACTCGATCCACCAGTCCTTTGCAGTTACCATGGCAACAGCTATGTTGGACACAGGTCCCCGTGTCGCCTGTGGTCACCGGTCTGCCACTGACCATGACCATCTTTTGCATCAAAATAAAGTTAACCCATCATTTTTACAAAGCTTACGGACACCCAGAGGGACAGCTTTGTGGGATGCAAATGGGAATTTTGTTTAAGACACTGGACCGTGGCTTTGTTCTAGTTTCCGTTCAAGCAAAAGAAAAAAAAAAAGCTTCTCCCTATTTCGCTCAATGTTGTGAAGAGAAGATCCATCACTGAGTACAGAAAATAATAAAACTGCTGAGAAGCGAACAGATCTCATCGCCCACAAAACACACATTAACTCTTTGGCTAAATATGCAGATTCACTGACTCTCTCTTCCCAATAGTGAATAATCAACACTAGGGAAATGCATGAAACACAAACTTTAGACCAGTCTTTCGAGACCTACATCCCTCCATCCACTGCGTTGGGGACTTGTAATGTGTGTGTTTGGCCATCTGGGGGCACCACTAGCCTGCAGATAAATATCCAACGGACGGGCAGCAGCAGAAATCCAGTGCAAAGACTGGAGCTAGAGATACAAGGAAAAGAGAGGAGGAGAGTGGGATGAAGGAGAGAAAAGAAATCCCTAAGCTAAATAACAACTCTCCTCATTCCAAACTTTGGGACGTGAGGAACACATGAAAAATGTGATCTCCTAAGAAGAATGAATGCAGGTCCAACTGAGATCCTGACGAAGCACTAACAAATCTGAATATCTGCCTAACTTCACGTGCATGCAGTCAAAGTCCTGGAGCCACCTCAGACTAAAAGAGTCCCACTGCACCAGTGCATTCTGAGAATCTCCCCAAAGTATGCTTCGCCCAATAGGAAATAGGATTATCATTGCACATGACTTTTGTGGTAAGTCTTGAGGGCTTCACATGTGCTTTGGTGCCAGTCTAGATGGCTGTGTGATCCAGATGTGGTTGTTGCCATGGCCAGGGAGGATATGCAGGGCTTTAAGCGTTACGTAAAGCAGGGGCGGGAGGGAGTGAGGATGTTATTCCCGGGTATCCGTATCCGGGTAGACCAGGATGAAGAGAGCGAAGTGGAGAGGAGGGGAAGCGAATCCACTGCAATGCGATGGAGCAAAGGGTTAAAACAAATGTGTCATAATTTTTTAGAAAGAAAAATAAAAAATGAGATGGAGAAAAGTGGGAGCGGAGAGAAAAAGACAAATCTAAGTGCAAAATAACTGTGCGAAAAAGTGTATTCACGTGTACTTAAGGAAGCGTGACATGTTTACTCAGTGTTGCACAAACTGCGTGTGCATGTGTGTGTGAGAACAACACAGAGAGACAGAGATAGAGAATATTTATCATTTATAACTGTGGGTTGTTGACATTGGAGTAATACTGAAACATACAGTATGTCACATATAACATCTGTAGAACATGTTCATTTGAGGTGCTGAATATATAATAAAAGATATTCTGTTTGAGAAACAATGACGCTAATAATAATTATGCTCACAGACATAATCATGCAGCACAGTATGTGAGAAGCCGAGCAGTTTCACTGCGTGGTCATAGAGAATAAGCTGGTGTTTCGGTTGAAACCGTGATTTGGATACAAGAGAACGAACACACAACACTCATTTAAGACCTTTACAGCTACAAAGTCATCTAGGTACTCTCTATAAAAAGCACCATGCACTTTCCTCACTGACTTCAGAGCTGGATTGATGAAAGCTGCTGCTTAAGAATGCTGCATTCTTGATCTCAAAAGTAAAATATTTTTTAAATAAATACTATAATAAGGTTTGTAATTTTCAAAATGACAGGAAACTGTAGGAGGTGTGGAAATGGCTGTTGTAAATATGAGTGTGTAAAAGGATATTAGACCTGGAACACTTCAGTCACTGCTTAAATAATTTAGAGGAAACCCTCCGATTATCCAGGATCGTTTCTGTTTTCAGTTAATGTTGACAAAAACACACAAGACGGAATAAGGAGCCACCACTAATGTGTTGGTGTGTAAACACATGTGAGCATGCTGAAGTTCCTCCTCTCTCAGTGGAAAGTGACACAAGCACACGTGCTACATGCACACACACACACACACACACCCTCTCTCTCTCTCTCTCACACACACACACACACACGCACACACACACATACAGGGGCTGCTATTTCTATTTGTGAATATTCTGTGTTATGTACAGGCTACATCAGTGTGATGTTTGCTTTGTTGCCATGGCAACAGACGTTTGGCGCTCACACATCATATCCGGTACTCAATGATTGACGCTCCGTTACTCGGTCTCATACACACACACTGCATGCAACACACACGTGACACCATAAAAACGGTCTCATCCTTCACCTTGTCGGTTTTCTGCCTGCTCATTTAACTGCTTTATTTTACAGGAAGTTACGGAAATGCTTACAAAGACATTTAATTTACTTACTCATTAGTGCGTCTTAGGTGGGAAAGCACATACACACAGAAAGCATACGCAGCTTTGTCTTGAAAGTGCACGACAGTGTTAGTTGAGGAGCTTAACCGAGCCAGGGGATCGTTGCCTTATTTCTGAGTGAATTCATAAAAATACAGGATCTAAATGTGTATGTGTAGGATTATAACGTATGTAACATTGACAGGAGAGGAAGAGAATACTTATTTCTACAATATCTAATTTAACCTGCTCCGTGCATCTTACATATCAAGGTCTCTTTGTCTTCTTACACATTAAATCTGCACTTTCCTATATGATCTATAAGGTGTTAGAACTACATTGGTTTCCTGAATTATCAACTAAATTGTCCTTTTATTAGCTGCCACATATTTCACAGTAATTTCATTTAGCCTTAAAGGAATGGAAGCTCCTAACAGACTGCAGGAACATACCGAACATTTAGTTTGCACATTTTATTTATCCAGCTAATTGTTTGGTTGTAGTTTTGCAAATACTATTTCAATTTAAAGAGCCGATGTGACCTAGAGGTTTCCCTGTCCGTAAATAGGTTTAATGTCTCATCACTGATGAATTGAAATTTTTAAATAATCTGTGTTCCAGCAGAGATTCAGTTTAGATTTTAGTGTGTCCACCCTCACATGAGCGACATCAAATGTGTGTACTTTCTGGCATAACTTTTTACTATTACTGATCCTCAGTGTTTTCTCTGAATCACATTTATTACAATGACACAAAGATACACATTATTTCTCTATAGGGGTTAATGCACCAATACTTTTTTGCTTTTGTTAAACAATTCCCAATGACTCCAGAGAATAAAAATTAGGCAAGATCTTTTGAACTACATTTTTATAATTATTATATATATATATATATTATGACACAAGCAATATTTAAGACAATTTGAATAACATTCAATTAACCTTTAAAACTTAAAAAGAAACAAACATTTGCTCACATTTCACAAGCTGATAAGAAAACACTAACACCTACACAAACTTGCAAATCACCAGCATACCACACGTGTGATTGCACACATACGCACATGGTGTTACCTACATTCCCTCGTATTTCACACTCTCCTACGACCATATGCAAAAGCTCATACACCCTTTCGAACTCTACAGAAAACACCCACATGGGCTTCTCATGCAAAGATGTTCAAAATAAATGCACACACACACAGGCAAGTGTGCACACACTCACACAAAGAGGCGCTATTCATTCATTCATTCATTCAGCGTCCTTTAAGCTGCAAAAAAAAAAAAGGATCTGAGGAGGGACCGTACACTCAATATGACAGCGCTCCCTTTCCTGTCCACTTCTCTGTCACACTCCCGAAAGTCCGCACAGCAATAAGCACATACACACTGAGGGCAAAAGGCTCTGGTGAAGTGAATTACACTAACTTATACTATATGTCCACATATATCAGAATTGAGAAGTAGGCTCTTATTTTCAGCTGATGATGAATAATGCTCTCTCATACACTCGCACACACACTTTATAGTACAGTATATTCCCCCACAGGAGCTTGAGAAACGAATTCTTCACACACCTACACAATACGCTGAAACTTACAACATATATCCAACATACACACACACATTTAGAATTAACCCACCTCAGTGTCACTGGCCAAGAACGCTACCCACACCTTGTCTCACTATATCCTTACATGAGTCACTAATAAACAAACAAACACATAAATGTGCATAGCAAGAGTCACCAGAAATAGTTTGTAGTGAGTAAGAACATAATAGTTGGTGGGGTCAGGAAGTCACACACACACACACACACACACACACACACACACACACATGCACTTGAAATAAGCATGTTGAACAGAAATAAACAACTGCCAGATTTGTACAAAACTTGCTGTTAAATCCTCCTCTTTTCCTCCTTCATCTTTATTCATCTACGCTCTCGTCCTCTCTGAGGCATTCCTCATTCTCTTTCTGATCTAATCCCCCTTTTTCACTCTCTCTCAAACCGAAAATCAAAAACAAGTTGATGGAAACAGTCCATATCTGGCCTACATACATGTAGCCCACACGTTCCATACCCACTTTTGCTTTCGTCTTTAAATGTTAATTTCTTGTGTAGCACTGACTCAAACCAGGCAACAGGAACACTTCTTCACTCCTCCATTATTTTCTGTTTCTTCATATTATAAATCCATGCTGTCACATTGTGTCTAGTGTAGGTATGATTGCTACCACTCAGCTACAAAGTATCTGTCTATAATGACTAGGAAAATAGAAGGGACTCTCGAACATCAACAAAGCTAATCCTGTATAACGTACAGTCTAATGCCTATAGAAAACACAAAAACACCAAAGCATGCGTGCCCATGCATACATTTTCTCTTTTGCACTTTTTCCCTCTCGCAACCACACACTCTAAGACACACACACACACTAATACACAGAAATAATTTTGCATCCAGATAGTCCCTTTTCATTTGCATTTAAAATCAAAACTAACAACATTGTAATTATTACTTTGGTAATTTTGTTTTTCTAATAACAGTGTTTGGCTCTTGAATATGATATGTGATGTAAATTTTCCAAAAATCATCAGCTAAACTAAGCTCCCTTTCTCTGAGATACCGGGTGAATATAGTAAATATAGAATATAGTTTTAGTCATTAGCAGCGATTACAAGCCTGACCTGGTGAATCACAGGTGCCTGTTCCAGGGCTTACATGGGTCATGTGACAAGCCTTACTATTTAGTTTACCAGCAGACATAAGGATGGTGGACAGACGACTAGAGGAAGCCATATGGGACAACAGCATGTTGGCTAACAAAAGCTTTTTTCACTGGGCATCAACACGCACAGGTCATAGCATGTTAATGTGGATTTAACTCTCTGTTACACTGTGACTGTAGTCCGTTCTCAAATGTTATTCTCAGTTATCTGTTCTCAGAAGTTATTACATAAATTAAGAAAAAAAAACATGTTGTACTTTTTTGTTTAAAAGAACTGGTTGTTGAATGAATGATTGTTTAGCTGAAATAGATTTATTTGATGGATGAAATACAACACGGTATAGTAATGGTTGGGTGGCATTTAATAATCAGAGAAAAATAGAGAGAGAACAAATCACTAAGTAAGGTCCTTTCTAGTTACTGCTTAATTTAACAGCAAAATATCATTTTAAAATTAAGGCTTTTATACATTTCCATTTCTGCATGTGTGTGTACGTGTGCAAAATAAAAAGAACAACTCGTTAAGCTTCAGTTACACACAGTTCGCCCAGTCTTCTCATCATATTAATACTTATGCCACTTGCAGTAGCTTCAGCTGCAATCAAAGACATTTCCTCTGGCTCTTCTCCGATACTTTCCTCAAAATGTAGCTGCACTATCACTGCATTTCTGTGTGGAGTCTCAAAAGAATCGTTGCCATCATACTGAAAAATGCTTGTTAACCTGCTAGTTCAAGGCCAGTAAACAAAGCTTCCCCTGCCCATTCTGAATTGACACTGTGTGTGTCAGGAGTCGAAACTACAAAGTCACACAGCCAACAAAAAAGATATCATTTAAAATGATATGAGAAAATTCTAATAACAATTCAATTTAGAGAATATACTCTATGGATAACATGTATTTCAATTGTAAAAACAAAGTAAAAGATCCTAATTGTGCAGAGTAAAAATCAGAGAGCCCCTAACTCTTAATGCTACACTTGGGATGTTGCAGCAAATCTTTCCTGTTAGGTTCAAAAAATTGGCATTCTTCCTAAATCAAATAGAGAACATTTCCTTCATTTTTCATTTGCATGTACAGAGCTGCAATTTGCTATGTGATGTAGGAATAAAGTTAGACTTGAATGATATATTCAAACATTAAAAAAAATCTGTGTAATGGAAAATCTACTTTCTGAAAATTTCCTGCAATTATTCTTTACTTTGAAATAGATGCACTATATAATAAATCTCTATTTAATGTTCTATCTATATTATTTTCTCACAACAAGATACATTTTCTTTTAGGTGTTTTGCTTTGCTTCATACAAAAACAGAGTTATCAAGAAAATTTATCATGCGAGTTTTTCTAAAGGTGCACCGAATAGACCATTTAATTTTCTTATTACATATATTGGCTCCTTTCTAACTGCAGCACAATTCACAAAACACAACTAATTTCTCCAAAGTTTCTCCCCATTCCTTCGAAGTCACTGACCTCACATGGAAAATACACATGAATGGAGCAATTCTCACCTGTGCCAGGACGTCCCATGATGATGTCTTTTCGTGGTACAGGGTGAAGGCTTTCGGCTGGGAGGATTAGGGGCAGCAGAGCAGTGGGAGAAGGGTGACAGGGAACTGGCTGCTGGACGTCACCCCCAAACCCTGTCCCCCTGTTCTCCTCTCGTTCCCCGGCGCTGTCCGTGCTACTTGGAACAGGAGCTGTGACTGTTGTGCTGACTGTAACTGACAGGGCCTGCAGGGGGGTGGTAGGGGTGTCAGTGGTGGGCAAGGATGAAGGCGTCGGGGACACAAGCACCAGAGTTTGGGCTGGGCTCCGCAAGAGGACGGTGCCATTGGGAACTGTGGCTGCAGCAGCATTAATGGGGACGGGAACCTGGAGGCCAGAAATTGGCTGAGGGGTAAGGGGTGTTAGGCTGATGTCTTTAGATGAGGTGTTATCTGTCCCTCCCTCATTTACACCGCCTCCTCTTCCCAACGGACACTCTGTAAATTTTGCCAGTGGGACTTCGGGATTCCTCACAATGACAGGGGAATCCCGCAGGGCCTGTTGGGATACAGGGACCACACGACGGGGCCCTCCATCTGGAGTGAGAGGAGAAGGAGGAGTTGGAGACCCCAGCAGGGGAGGAGGGGAGACAGCAGTGGAGGACGGCGGCCTACTAGAGGAGGGGGTGGTCACTCCTCTGGGTCGGGAGAAGGTGGGGGTGTGTGTGCGGGAATGTGAAGCTGGTGTCTGTGGGGACAGCACCCTGAAAGAGTTGTTTAGGTCCCCCTGCTCCAACTCTGTCTTGGGCGTGTAATCATGGTGGTGTGAAGGAAGGGGTGGTGGAGGAGGTGCGTCTGGCTTTCGTTTGCTGGGGCTCATGGGGACTGTAAACATTAGGTTGCTGTGGATGGACGGCTGGATGCCTGAAGTGTGTCTCTCCCTTTCTCCTCCAGCTGGGGTTGTTACCTTACTGCCCCCTGCCCCTCCTCCCCCTGTTCCGCTGGGTTGCCTGTGCCTCCGGTGTTGCAAGACCGGGGAGGCAGTGATTGGGGAGAAGTTGGCCGGCCTGAAACCAAACAACGGGGAGGGTGAGGGAGAGGGGGCAGGGGAGAAGGGCGACTGGTTGGAGATGGGGGAAAAAGAGGGGGTGCCAGAGCGGGAGCTACCTAATGACACAAGCATGGTGGCAGCCTCACACTCATCAAAGTCAAAGCGTGACGACAGGTCGTGGGGGAGGAGGGAGGGGAGGACTAAGCGGGGTCTAGAGTCTCCTCTGCTACTGGTCTCACTGCTCTCTCTTGATGTGTCGTCCCACTCAAACTCACTGCTTGCTCTCCCCCGTAGGTCAGAAGGGGTGACTGTCCCTGAGCTACTACCCCCTCCTCCCTTTTCTCCCCCTGCTGCCTCCATCTCTTTGGTCCTCATGGACAGGTGTCTAGAGCAGTATCCTCGACGCTGTGACTCCTTCATACAGCCCTCCCTGGAGCACAGTCTCCTCCACTGCTTGCCATTGAACTTCTTACGGATGCCATTAGGGGTGCACACCACATCACCCTTCTTGTATTTCTGTTGAGCCAATGAGAGGGGAGTCCTGGAGCGAGAGGAGGTAGAGGAGGACCCCCCACCAGAAGTGGGAGTAGGGGTCTGAGTGGGAGTGGTCTTTGATGGAGGTAGGTTTGGAGTGGTGTTGTTCATGTCAGACCCCAGTAAGGCAGGGGAAGGGGGTGGCTGAGAACTAGCCAGGGTGGAGAGGTGTGAGGGTCCCAGACCCCGCACCACAGAGATGTGTGGGGAGGAGGGAGCATAGACACTGGACTTGGAAATTATGTTTCTGTGCTGTGAGGTCACAGTATTTGACTTGGGACCCAAAGAGAGGCCCATGTTAAAACGAGATACCTCGACATCCTCTTCTGGAGTGTTTGGCTGTTTCTGTCTCTCTCTGTCGGAGTATTTATCTCCACAGCCATGAACTGTGCTACCAGCTACATTAGAATGGGGTGGTGGATGTACATTTCCATAGGGATGAGCTCCTGCGACCACTTCATGGGAAAAACCATGACCCAATCTTGTTCCCCCTCCCAACACCCCCATTCCAATACTTAACTGACACACCTCCCTCTCTACCTCCATCTCCTCCCTCCGCTCCCTCTCTTCTCTTTCCCTCTCCCGTTCTCTCTCCTTGGCCCTCCCACCATCCAAATGTGGGACCTCCCATGGAGGGGTGAGCAGTCTCAGACTTTGTCGGGACACCCACACAGCTTGAGCATTAGCTTTCCTTTTCTCTTTTTCTTCCCCCACCTCTGCATCATCCAGAGTCTCTCTGTCTTCACTCAGGAGAACCTGGTAAGGAAAAGAGACACCGGGGTGGGGATCCACCTGAGCAATAATCCCCTCTCTGTACAGGAGAGGACCGCCTTCCTCCCCACCAAAAGGAACACACACTTGTGTCCCGACAGCCACAGGTGCCAGACCAGGTGGGGGGGAATCCAAAATGAAGTCCACAGTGCTCTCAGTTCCAGATGATGATGTTATTAGGGTTCCACCATGGAAAGGATATTTAATAAGGGTTTCCTCTCCTTGGAGCTGTACTTCTACAGTACCTCCACTCACCCTACGCACCACCCCTGGTCTGAACACAGGTGATAAAGGGTGTGCGTCAATCTCCTTAAGTCCTCTGTCCCCTGCAGCCCCAACCCCTCGCTCCATGGTCCTTTTTATCTGGCGAGCTATAACTCTCTGGTTTTTCATGCCTTTGGCCAGAGCTTCAGCTAGCCCCTCTGAAAGGCTGGCATCTTTAGGGTGCGAGTTATGGAGGGGAGCTGGGATGTGGGAGTTCTTTTGATGAAGGCTCGATCCTGTTGCTTCCATCACATCCAGGTCAGCTGAATGCTCACTGGCTGTATCAGTGGATGAGGAGCGCACGGAGTTAGGGGCCCCCTCAGACTCATTTTCCCCAGTTTGGGCATCTTTTTCCTGGGAATCTGCTGTCCTGAGGGTCCTATCCTCTGTGGAAACAAAATGGTTTGCTTCTGTAACCTTACTATCCACAGTTAGCACTGATGGCTGATTACCTGAGCAATTATTACTTCTACTATTACTGCTATTGATTAAAATACTATGGCTCCCCGCACTACTGTTACTACTGTTAATCTGGTTAATACCACTTGTAGTGTTACAATTAGTACTACTATTGATGCTAACCTTAATGCTTTTATTAATGCTATTACAAATATTGTTACTACTCTTGAAATTATTATTGGGCGTATTCATACTATCACTGATTTTGCTGTTAATACTGCAGTAACTGCTGTGTATGAGTGCAGGGCTGGAGGTAGGAATGGTAGTCAGGGCACTTGCATTGTTAGCAAAGTGCTCATATGTGTATTTTTTCTTGGGCACACGAGCCTTAAATGTGGCTGTTTTCCTACTAGAGACTGAGCCTAAGCTGGGGCTGTGATTGGTGACCAGAGGGGGCGTGGCTGTGGAGGGTGGCGCAGGGGCAGAGGTAGGAAATGCTACAGTATCAGTGGACATGACACTATTTCCATTTGTGCCCACTGTCTTTTCATTTTCTGTCTTTTCTTCTGCCTTTTTTCCACCCTTCTCAATTGACTCTACAGGTTTCCTCAGCTCAGTAGACTCCTGCCTCGTAGGGGTATTGCTGTTTGTGATTGGTTCTTCATTAGAGTTGGCAGCTGTGGGTGGGGTCTGTTTGCGTGTAGATGGAGTGTTGGGTACATGCTGCGTGGCTTTGACGAGTGTCTCCCTCTTGACTCTTTTGGGGTCTTTCTCTTGGAGGGGCTGAGATCCCCCTCTTCTTCTCCCCCCTCTGCCTCTAGTTAATGGGGGAGAACGCCCTCTGTGTTTTTTTAATGGTCTCATCTTTTCTTCACTGTTCACAAAGTGCTGCAGATTTTGTAGTGCTTCTCTTTTTCCACTTCTAAGGCACTCCTGTTTTTGTCTTTCTCTGCTTTTTCTTCTCCTCTGTCCTCCTGTCCTCTGCAGGCTGGAAATGAAGAGGGAAACAGAGAAGACAGGTGGTCATTTATTATCCTCATAATCAAAAATTGCTGAGAACAAAAATGACGTCATACCTGGAAGTGTGCTACGCTGCACTGGTTATCACATTGGCTCGATATCTGACGTATGCTCTCATTCACCCTCCATGTCTGTCTGATCCACTAGAGTGTGCATGCATGCATGTCTGTGTTTGCTTGTAAATGTGAGTTTGTATATTCGAAACATGAAATCGTAATTACAAGGCACTAATTCAAAACCAGACAGTAACATTTAAAAATGACAGCCTCATGAAAATAAAGGACATGACATCTTATAAAAATTGTATTCTTCTCAAGCCCTTATCATAGTTAGTTAATAATTAATAAAAAAGTGAAAAAATAGATGTTCATGTTTTGATAGTTGATAAATTACTGATTTATTTCCCAGGTAATTCTGGACAAGCATATCTGAAACTAACATTTGTTCTGGTTAACCTTGAGTGAGTATGACATCACTTAAACAGTGGGCTAGTTTACTCAAAAATAAAAGGGTCAACAACAACAAACATGGCCAAAGGAGCAACAGAAAGGGAAAAAAAAATAAGAAAGAAGGAAAGAAAAAAAAAGGTAAACATCCAAGGTCACTCGTTTCAATTTGTCTCTTACAGCACTCCAGTATCCAAATGTCTGACTTTAATGAGGCCTACTTCTTTTTAAAAACAAATGCATGCAGAGACAAAAATGCTTTCATTCCATCTAACACACACACACACACACACACACACACACACACACACACACACACACTTGAGTCTCATACTACAGGTCGCCTGATCTCTCCACTGTACTCCCTCCAGCTACTTCGACATGCGACAGGGTTGCTTTCTCACGCTATGCATTATAGACTTGATGCTACGTGTTCAATGCAAGTCGGCAACAAAAACACAGCATTTCATTTTACTTCCAACCAGAGGTAAAAGGCTGACAGTGGCCTGAGTGAGGTCATGTGTGAGAGAAAGAGAAAGAGAGAGAGGTAGGAGTATGTGGCGTTTGGCTGTTTGTTCAAATAGGGTGTTCTTGTGTAGTCATTGGGAATTTCCACAGTCATTCTAGCACTCGCTGGGCCTCTCTCACTCTTTCTCTCTTTCTCGATGTCTCAGTCTTTCCCAGTCATCTTTTGTCATTGTCTCACTGACACACACGCACACACACATACATTGCTCCAAAAAGACAATATAATTGGAATAATCTGCCATGGTAAAATACACCCAAAATGAGAGAAATTAAAAGGCTGTCACAGGATCAGGCACACTCACTGATGCAAGATTACAGGCTAAATACAGTCACACACACGCACTGACTTACACACTTGTACACAGATGTGTGCATGTGTGCTCCGCTCGACTAAGCTCAGCAACTCACCAACATATGCAAATGCCTGCCTTCCTACAAATAACGACAAGAATGCGCTGATAAATTTATACGATATGAATCCTCATACTTCCTGTCCTACATGTTGGAAAAGTTCATCACACACACGTAAGGTGACCTTGTCGTTAACCGTTTGTTTTCAAAAAACACATAACATAAAGCAGTAACACACAAAAAAGCATCTCTGACTGATCCTGAATGACTAATACTCATTGTCCATTTTGACCTCTGCCCCCACACAATACAGTATTTACTTTATAAACAGGCAAAGGGGCTTTCATTTTCATTATTGAATCATGAGTCATCATCAGGCCTTCTCATTTTTTCATTATTTTTGTTAGACATTATCACTGCACAACAGTAAAATATGCACATACTGATCATTTCCATGGTCAGTTCCGCAGATACCAATATTAAAAATGTTTTTTGTACTTCCCGAAATAGCATTATGTGTGTAGCTTCACATCTGGAGTTTATCTATACGGTACTGAAACTGTGATGCCTCCTGTAGATATATACATTTGAAATAGAAAGCTCTATTGATGTCTGTGCTTATTTATTACTAAACACTAGACTGTTCTTGAGCGTCTGCAACTGAACCTGGTGAGCACGATTTACTTTGTCTTAAATGTATGAAAAAAAAATTACAGAGATAAAAACATTTTAAGACATCTCTGACACTTTTCTTAAAACGTTTAAATGAGCTCCACAATTGTTGCAGCGTATCATTGCAAATATTGAGCATAACAGTTCTGTTAAGAAAATAAACAGAAGAACATGAAGTGAAACTCCAGACGCGGTCTATTACTAACTTAGTAATCACAGTGAATTTTGTAAATTTCATGTCTAAAGCATCTAAAGGAAAGAAACATTACCAGGCCAAGTATTCCTTCATTCGAGTAGCTGCTGAGGCCTGAACTGGGAGTGCTGGTCCTGTAAAGTTACTGTGGAGCACTGGAAAAGACAGGAAGGAGTCAGAGCCATTTGGCTGCCTGACCGGTTGACTGAATGACGCAGGAAGATCTGATCTTTGCTTAGAAAAATGTGTTTGTTCATGCTCATGGCCTCCCAAAGTGCTCCACAATTTGGCTGATAAGCCAGTGGCAGGCATGTATGTGCATTCACATTCTGAAACTTTGAAAGAACGGGATGGGACTGCACAACATGTATGTGTATAATGTGTAGGTAACAGAGGAGTTTCAGAATTAGCCATTGACCCGTTTTTTCAATGCTGAGTATTTGGTGCAGGTTTGTAACCAGTATTTATTTATCATAGAAAATATCCTAAGTTTTTGATGCTCAGAATTTAATTAGAAAAACATTTTATCTCTTCAACTATGTGTAACCATTTGTGAGTCCATCCTTGAAAACACATGTGAACAAGCAACCATCTCATTCACAGAATTTCATTTGAAATTCCTGACAAAATATCAATAGTGCCAAAGACACCAGATATGTTATATTAAATTACAGGGAAAGGTGCATGAATTTATTCATGAAGTAAGTATAGTTTCAGTGCTGCCATATAATAAATGGCATAGGATTTTAACTTTCCACAGTCACAATTCTTCCCTAAAAGATCAAAAGCATTACATGCACAGTGTGTGCTCGACGCCAAGCACCCGCTCAGGTGAAAATAACTGCAGACCTTTAACTCTTATTGTTAGTTTGCTACAATCCAAGATGCCAAGAGCTAAATCAAAATCTCTTCTCTTGGGTGTGTTTTAGTACATAAGTTGTTCATCAAAAATTTGGACCAAAAATATAAAAGATTGTTGAAAAACCCTAATTGTCCCCTGGCCTGAATTCAGAAGAAGCAGAGAGAAACTCAGTCATAATTTAGGCAATTCAAGACGTCTACACCTTCAAGCACTAGAGCAGGTTAAGAATGAGATATTTGCTGGTCTGGTCTAAAGCTACTGTAAATTCTGAATAGACTGATAATCGACGACTATCGTCTCCATGCCATCGGACTGGACTCCTCCTTAAACAGCAAAAAGATGCTGTTTCACCCAGTACTCATACAGGAGCACACAATGTAACCCCCTCCACAGCATAGCAACATCAAACTTTACACACACACTAAACGCTCTCCGCAGAATTTACAGTGCAGCCATGCATACACTGTTAAAATCTCCCTTGGACCTATATATCGTCTCACCCTCGCACATTCATTGTGCTGTATAAACACCCCTGCGCGAGCACACGCACACGCACACACACACACACACACACACACACACACACACACACACACACGAAGGAGCTCACACTCTGGTCTGTATAAGTTTCGCTGTTCTGTAAAAACAAACATAAAAATAAATAAAAATGGCTTTTATGATCCTAAAATTTTGAAATTAAAAATAAAGATTTTTATGCATTCATGCTGGTGGTTCCTTATCAGGTTGGACAAGGGTGCATGTATGCACCGAACACACATCCACACAGTGAACAGTCATTCATAAGAAAATCTCATCTCAATGTCAACACTGGAAGAAGAAGTTGTACAATATTTATTGCTGCACTATACAACCCCAATAAACCTCCACATTGATGCCAGTTTATTTGGCCATTTGCAGAGAATTTAGCCTATGCCCCACTGCAACATGGCACGGGATGCGTGTGTGTATTAGCGACGGGGGGCATTTGAGCAGCTTATAGTACACAAGGTATATAACTATATACGGCTGTCGTCAGGTTGTGTCTACCTTGTTCAACGCTGCATTTGCACTGTATGTCAGTTTGAGTGTATACGTAGTTACCAGGCACACTGCAGCTCATCTCTCTCCTAAAAGCATTTTATGGGTGTCTGTATGGGCGCAGGGCTGCAGTGACGGGGACAGGGATGGAGAGAGAAGAACGTGCCATGAGGAGGAAGACAGTAGTTCAGCCGTGATAGTGAAGCCTACCGTGGCCCTTGTACACTCCAGCATGGCAGGGTGGCTTTGCCCATAACTGGGTCACCAGGGAACACACTCATACATGAAAAAGCAATAAAAGAACATGCTCTCTGTTAAACACACACACACAAACACACACGCAGGTATATGGGCTCATGAATGAGTGGGATGTGATCGTACAGGAGGAATGACACAAGTGAAATAAAACATTTTGTTATGGTATTTTAGGTGTAGCAGGAGGGTGAGCTGTGAAGTGTGTATGTGCTCGCATGCAAGTGTGTGACTGCGCTTGTTATGGAGAACATCTATTGTGACGTACTATGAATACTGGCAGCTGTTTAGTGGGTGGCATATCTGACTGTAGATATTATATCAATAAAAGAGAAACATTGAGGCCTGGCATTTGTGCATTCTGGCCCATATTGATCAGGAGGCAGTAGCATAGATCAGAGGTGACTGTTCCTGTTTGGGACCAAATGGCAGAACTGCCAATGCCACATCAATGGCCAACTGCTCTACGAGCTTTGCAAAGATGCCTACACCATCAGGGATTTGTCTCCTGCATAAACAAGTGCAATAATGAGGATATGAGGAATACATGGCACAGTGTGAATCTGCAGGACATTTGTAATATTTAATAAACATTAAAAAGAGATATATGACACAAGTGTTGAAAACTGCCCAGTCAGAGATGTGAGCGGTGCATCTACTCTGATTGCAGTGCAGAAAAAGTGTGAGTGTCGGCGAGGGAAAAGCCGAGAAAACACCGAATGCATCCCCGGCTTCTTTGCGCTGATCTGTGCGAGTACTACGAGAGACGCTACACAATGTCAAAGGAGTATTATGACTGGAGGCAGCGAGCCGGGCTGCTGTGCTGCTCGGTGCCCGCTGACAAACACAAACAACCGGTTTAAAGTGACGCGTGATCATCCCAAGTACACGGGCCTAATTCTTCCTCGTACAACGATGTTTGGCATGCAAATATCCACCGGTGTGTACACGCAACCACTCCAGGGAAGCTCCCGTAATGGAGCCAGTGAGGTGACAGTGTGTCTGCGTGATTTTTACAAACTTGTCAAATCTCTCTGTGTCGGTGTTTCGCTCTAGTAAGCAGTAACGTTAGTAGTAGTAGTCGTGGTTGTAGTAGTCGTAGTACGCAACGGTAGCCGACTACTAGCAGCTTCCCACATAATGACACCGTCAGCCAGATCTCAAGGAAACAGGGATGTTATTCGCTCTCTTCTTATTTCCATTTTCTCTTGGGTCCATTTTATAAACACCAAATAAGCTATGAGTAAACGGTAAAGGGCTGCAATGCTGCAAATAGGTCGATTGTTTTTTGTGTTTTGTTTTTTACTACGCTCGCGCTGCTTCGTGCCAAACCCGACAACTAAGGTCATAGAAAAGTGCTCAACATGAGGCACAATGTTGTTTTATCAGCCGAGGGGGAGTGAGCATGTTTCCCGGTCGTTCGCGGGACTGCGGTAAAACATTTGAGAAAGTTTTTAGGCTGTTACACCCCCCCACCCCTCCTCCTTTCTCTCGGCTCTTCCTCGGCTCGCGAGCGGTGTCATTCCGTTTCTCCGGACGGTGTCGGAACAAACCGATCGTTTGTCAGCTGGATCAACTCGTCGCTCCTGGAAACGGAAAATTCACGTCAGTTGAGCTTCGCCACCTTTTGCTAACTTAGTTTCAACTCACCCAAACAGAGCTTCTGGAGGAAGATTTACGGTCTTATTTTGCTGATGAGGAGGCTCCAACAACTCTCGGTAACATCCCTCTGTCGCTGTCGGCTCTGACGACTGTGCGGTCCGGACTCACACTTTACTTTTCCTCCGCAAAACATGTCTTTCCCCCACAGAAACTCAAACGGGGATGTGAAAAAACTATCGGTCTTCTTTTCCACTACAGTCACAAAATGGTGAATGAACCACTAACAGCTGGGCGAGCCGACCAATCGGAGGTCGCTGACAGGTACAGTAGCCAATCAGCGCCGGTGCTATAGAGAAAGGGGCGAGGCGAGCTGTCAAAATCCACTTGACGGACGGGGGGATCTAGCCAATGGCCGCAGGGATGCTGAGCCAGACCGGTGTCCTGTCCCAAACTTTACAGTATCCAATAAGAGCTTTAGGAACCATAGGAACAGCATGAAGGAGGGTCGAGAGGAGGGAGCAGGAAAGACTGAGAGCCAGTAGAAAGGCACAAATGTCCCCTCCTCTTCTGAAAAGGAGCATGTTTACCATAATTGACAGCACAAGTGAGCAGATGGTGATCATGCATCAACGCTTCTGCTTGTCCAGATTGAAGTTGATGCAGCGGGATTGAAGCAGCACAATGTTTCTACTCTGCTGCATCCAAACTGCTGCAAAGTGCATTTTTGTAGTTCTTACTTGTGCAAACAGAGTGGAAGCACCGGTAGAGCGAAAAAGGAGCGCGAGTGCATGTTTAAAAAGTTCGCTTCGGAGCCGAAAACTCCATAATGTGGCGCATCGGTGCCCCCTTTTGCAAACCGCTCTCTCTCCCCTTTCCTCTCAGCAACAGACGCTCACTTTCACCGCTCTCGGCCAATCGCGGCGCAGCATCCGTGCTCGGCTCTGACGTCGCTCATCTCTCCGCCCCGCCCACTCCGCTGAAAGTGAACGGGACCGGTCGCGGCTGACGTCACCTTACCGGCAGGCGATTGGACCAGGTGCGCGACGTCTCGGGGCCAATGGGCGCGCGCGGCGGTGATGTCATCAGAAGTGTTGCCACCAGCTGGAGCGAGGGGGCGTGGCCTGGACGTCAACTCGGCTAACCCCGTGTTTGTGACTTGCAGGCGGTGCTGGAGAGGAACCGGTGTGCAGGGTATTGACTGAAAGATGTGCGTGTTTGAGATGCGGGAATGTGCGTGAAACGGGCACCTTTGCACGCGTAATCACTTTGAAATATGACATTTGCATTGTGACCTTTAACCTCTGGACAGAAGAAAGGAAATCACCCTACCTTGCAAAAGATATAGTAACATAATAGTAAACATTACATAATCCTCTGCTGTGTGTAGAAGACCAGACTCATGCTGAGACAAGACAGACATACGGGATTTCACAGGAACAGCGCCCCCCGTCGGCGTGATCTGACGCATGCATCTCTCTCTTTCAGGCTCAATGATGAGAGAGACGTGCAGACCTAAAAACAGAAGAAAGTTGTGATTGGCTGAAAGGAGCTGGATATTTTGTAAGAGTGTGTTTATCACAATGTGTATTTGCTCGTGTGTTTGCACGTGCATGTGTGTGAAAGACAGAGAGGATGCTGGATGTTGATTAAATGTTGATGTATGGTGACATCTAGTTGTAATTGTTCAGTACTGCAACTTACAAGTTTCAACGTGAGAACAATTTGTCCACAAAAAGTTGAACGTCTCAGAGGGTTCTTGGCTTTATTCAGGGTTCCAGCAAGACATCACTCTCTCCATGGATTGAATATCTGAGGGGTCCCTAGATGAAGGAAATAAGACAAAAATATATATATTACAAAATTAAATCAATTAAACAATCTTAAAAGTGATATTTGTAATTCTGTGATGTGAACCCAATCATTTCAATCAAAGATGTATCATTCTCAATTTTTAAATGTATTTGGTGTTTATATATTTTGACATATTGATCTCCATCAGTCTCTCATCATCTATGTCTGTCCTTCATCACAGAAGGTCTTTCATTCCCAGCCAGTTGCTGTAGATCAGTGGTTCTCAAACTTTTTTTGGCACGACCCCCTTCAGAAGCTGAAAAAAGTTCAAACCCCTGATTTACAATTGTTTATCAATCATTAACAACATTAGAGGAAGCAACTAATAAAAAAGGATCCAAGTTGATTTTAGTGAATTAGTTCAGCATGGTACTATCAGCACCTTCTGTTTCTTTGTTTTCTCTACATAAATAACATTCTTTCAACTTAATTTCACAATTTTTCCCTCTGTCATTTATGCCCCCCTGCTGTGGCTCTATGCTCCCACACCAATAACATGGAAGTGCTTATCCTGGGTTTCCAAAGAAGCTTATTCTTGATTTTTGAGATTGATACTGATATTTGAGTTTAAAATATATAATAAAAAATATTGGCGCAAATATGTACTGTTTTGGTAAACACACATTATAAACACATTTTGATAAAGATGACTTAAATTTGGTTAAAGAATTGGGACCAGGAGACATGCTCAACAGCATATTTTACAGTTTTAAAACTGAACTTGCCAGTGCTCTCTGGTGGACAAACTGTGCAATAGCCTGTTGCAAAAAATGCCTTAAATAAATCTGTGGTCTTTCTTGCTGGAAACGCTTGTTACTTCTTTGCAGACATGCTATATGCTGATACCAGTATATCTGTGATGAATTAATCAGGCAGTACATCGACCATCGAGTAAAACCTTCATACAGAGGTTCCTGTTACCATCCAGGTGGAGGAGGTGCCATCCTACAAGTTAAAGATACAGCTTCACATCAACAAACAGAAGGTGCTGCACCAGAGAAGAAGGTAGATTGTTTTTGTTGAGGCTCCTTTGACGACTATTTTACATGTTTCATGAAAAATGAGCTTTTAAACCGGCTGCACCGTCCAAACAGCTGTGAAGATTTCAGCCAACCACACGAGCGTTCTGCTGCCAGCCATGTGCACTACATATGTGAACAGTTGCTCTCCTCGGCTCTGCACTTCTGATTGTAAACGTGGTAATGAGAATACATAAAAGAAGCTCATCATCTTTGCCTGCACTGCATATTGTAGTGTATAGTTATTGTTTGTGCTAATAAAAAGATCTTAACAACTATTAGATGGATAACAAAGAAACAGATATTCATGTCCCTCTCAGGATGAATTAATAACTTTGGTGATTTCATTACTTTCAATCAAGCATCATCATCAATAATTTGAATTTCTTTTATCCTATTAATACATTCTTTCTTCTTTTTTGTGTCTAATACTTAAAAAAAATAAACAATAAAGTTTAATCATATAATGTTCTGTGTTGTTTTTCATCTCTTATCCTTGCATACAACCCCCCCACCTCGTTAGCAAGTCTCTCCCCTCTCTGTTTCCCCAGCTCTGCTCTCCCCTTCTCCATGGGAGCCTGACCTCTGACCGTCACCCTTCACCTTCTCCCTGTGCGCTCGTCGCTGGTCTGTCAGTCAAACACCAGAGACCCTCCTCTCCTGCTGGGCTCTGCTGCCAGTCCAGCCTCAGGTACAGACTGCAGCAGAGGAAAACACAGAGAGGGAAGAAGTGGAGAAACATTGTGAGAATGGAGGAAAGAGACATGATATAACCCGAGCTTAACAAAAGACTGAATTATAAACCAACATAAAATAAACTTAAACTATGCATATTAACTACATTGCTCAAAACTGGAAATGATTTTGAATTAACTAGTCTAAAGCTGAGCCCAAGTCTTATCTCACTCCCACTGTTCACATTCTGTGACCTAAACCTAAACTAACCCCAAAGCCACACAAAACCAGAACCACAGGAATGTCTCTCACCTCGGGGCCTCTTGAAGCAGCTCACAAACGCTCACAGTAGCACAACCTCTGACCTCTGACCCTCCCCTTGACCTCTCACCCAGTCCAGTCAGACCATGTATGCCCCATCAAACTCTGGAGAAGTGCTGAAAATAGAGAACAGAAGGACTAAAAGGTTCTCCATCTTTGCAATCATGGAGTTGGTGTGCTCCAATAAAATCATCCAAACCAACAATAAAACTCAGATTCTGAGGGTTCAGTGTGGATTTCAAATGGACTACCTTGAAGTCATGCTCAGTGTTTCATCTGAAAACCAGACTTTAACAGCACCTGCAGCTATGGGTTCTTCTTAGCTAAAGGGATGCAGTCATCAGAGGTGGCTATGGATTTTAAATATACAGCAGAGACACACCACTAACTTATTTCTATTGGCCACACAAGCAGCATAGCTTTATGAATGGCAATGTTAAAGTTACTCCGTCACTTTGCTCCAGACTGAAATTTTGAAATGCTGTGAAGACATTCATGGTGCCCAGAGGATGAACACTAATAGCTTTGTTGAGCACCGGACTTTTCACTGTCACTGTCACTGGCAAGTCAACTGGAGTAGCGTAAAATGTACAGACATTAACGGTTCTCAGAAAATGCATCCAGCAGAATTTTGTGAGCTCTTAAATTTTCTTGTTGTGCAACCATGAGGTTGAAATAAATTAGCATTCATAAGCATTTAGCTATACTGGAGTGCAGCTTTACAGAGTTGCTAGCATGGCTGCAGAATGTGAGGAGGTCTTTGATTATACAACATTTTAATAATTAGAACTTCGATTTTGCAATCTTGTTTGCACCCATTTTGGCTCATTTGAATTGTGATGTCTGACCTTGCTTCATTTGAGTTCAGTTTTGTTTTTTTAGCTTCCACAGACTACCTTGAGTTAAGGAAAACTCTGCAAAAGCATTGCAGAGTTTTATAGAAAAGCACAAGAGTCTTTTAATAGATTTGTACTTTTATTTTTTTCCACTAAACTTGTGCACTCTTTACCTTGGGCTTTTGGGGACAGAGTGTGTTATTGAAGGAATGGAAGCTTACTTGTCTCCCTTTTATAGACTTAATCTGAAGCCTGAACAAACTCTGTGTATTGATGTGATTGGCTCCCTGATCCTATGATCCTTACCATCCTTTATGGTTAGAAAAAGCATAGTGAGCAGATCATGGCATCATTAAAGCCCAACAAAGGTGCCATCGAAAGCCAGAATCCATATGAGCTGCACTATGGAGAACAGTGGGCCCTTGTGCTCGCTGCATTCTTGTTCACAGTAACTTTACACCCCTCAGCTGTTCCTCGGGGTCCACACCACGTCCCGGAGCTGAAGACAGGACTCTCACGGACAGGCGTCCTTGGACACACAGATTCCTGCCTGTATTAGAGACAAGATGAGGAATGAGTGGTCACCAAGTGTTTACCCC
>JBBMOC010000017.1:3604704-3748467 GCA_037975185.1 Centropyge bicolor | reverse complement strand
CCCCTCCCACTCCCTCCCTCCACTGTGGCTCCACACGCAAACATGCACACGCACGCAATGTACACCCCCCCACTCCTGGCGCTCTTGAAAAATCACCCCACACCCCTCCCTTTTTTCCTTTCACTCCGTTCCGCATACCTTCCCTGCCTGTCTGCCCCCCCCTCTTCCCCCTCACACACACCACCTCCCTCTGTCTGTAATTCTGCCACCAGGAGAAGGAGGGGATCCAGTGGGAGGCCAGGGATGATCTGTCTGAGGCCGAAGGGGAGGATGAGGAAGACAGGAGGGATGAAGGGGTGGAGGAAGAAGACGACCACCACATTGAGTTCTGCCGGGTGTGCAAGGATGGAGGGGAGCTGCTTTGCTGTGACACCTGCCCCTCCTCCTACCACATCCACTGCCTCAACCCTCCTCTCCCTGAAATCCCCAATGGAGAATGGATCTGCCCCCGCTGCAAGGTGAGCGCGGTGCACTGGTGCGTATGAGTCTGCGCGTGCATGTGCTCACATGGGCGTGCGTGGGGATGCAGATCCCATCTTGTGCACGCCTACAGTTTTTTGGATAAAGCATGGCAGTCTTTCGGTTTTGTTTTGCTGATTTCTCAGGTCCTGAAAATTCACAATTCATTTAATCTTTTTAAAACAGAATTTCTTATCACTGGCAAATTGCTTCTGTTTATTAAAAAGCATCCTATCCTGAATTATTCCCTCTCCTCTCCAGTGTCCACCGATGAAGGGCAAAGTCCAGAAGGTTTTAACATGGCGATGGGGGGAGCCGCCAGCCCCCACGCCTGTCCCTCGGCCTGCTGACCTCCCTGCTGATGCTCCCGACCCCCCACCGCTGGCGGGCCGCAGGGAGAGGGAGTTCTTCGTCAAATGGTGTAATATGTCCTACTGGCACTGCTCCTGGGTGCTGGAGCTACAGGTAACACACACGCTCTGAAACGGTATCCACCTGTAGTTGAGTGGATTTTTCTGTGCACTTTTCTCACACACACAAGCTCAGTGATACTCTGTCTACCTCCCTGCCACTCGTCCTCAGTTGGAGCTGAACTGCCAGGTGATGTTCCGCAACTACCAGAGGAAGACTGACATGGACGAACCGCCGCCTGTGGATTTCGGAGGCGAGGGTGATGATGACAAAAGCACCAAGAGGAAGAACAAGGATCCTCTCTTTGTCCACATGGAGGAGGAGTTTTACCGATATGGAGTCAAGATGGAGTGGCTGATGATTCACCGTATCCTCAACCACAGGTAAGACACATAAAATGTCATTTGAAATACACAGCCCACCTATAGAAACATGTATATAGTAAATTACATTTGCTCTTGAAGTGTGAACCCATCAGATTGAATTCATATTTCAGTCTTAAAACTGCTCTTTCATCAGTTGGTCATTCTATGTGGTTTTGCTGTAGTTACTGGCTTCAAGATTTTCTGTTTATTTTTAAAAATGAGGAACTGAAACTGATAAGACGACACAACAAAAACACATAATCGCAATAAGATTTAACTAATTCCATAAGACATTGTATGAAGACAGAAAATTATGTTAAAAACTGTTACTCTCTATACTTCAGTTGTACACTGAGAACACAGCAATAGTTCTTCATCATAACTCCGTCTTTCCTTTTTGTTTTTCCATCCCAGTGTTGATAAAAAGAACAATGTACATTACTTGATCAAATGGAGAGATCTGCCCTATGACCAGTCCACCTGGGAGAGCGAAGACATGGACATCCCCGAGTTTGACACTTACAAACAAACATACTGGAATCACAGGTATGCAGGGATTTACAAAATGTCAGGTAATTCTTCTCTCATGGTGTGCATAAAAACAGGGTTTCAAGTATGTTTCATCTCACAAAACTGTCATTTTCTTTCAGAGAATTGATGGTGGGTGAGGAGGGCAGACCTGGTAAGAAGCTGAAGAAGGCGGTCAAAGTCAAGAAGGCAGAGCGACCACCTGCAAATCCAGTTGTAGATGTAAGTATTTCAATCCTCTAATCCAAAAATAAAAACAGTTTTCTTATTTCCAAGTATTCAGAAGAAGAGTATTCAGTTGGCAGAATGAAAATAGCCTGAGTCAGCACAGATGTGGAATTAATATTCTTCTTGGTTTCTTCCTTCTCAGCCCACCATCAAGTTTGATCGGCAGCCTGACTACCTGGACAGCACAGGAGGCACTCTGCATCCCTACCAGCTGGAGGGATTGAACTGGCTGAGGTTTTCTTGGGCTCAGGCCACAGACACGATCCTGGCTGATGAGATGGGTTTAGGGAAGACTGTGCAGACTGCAGTCTTCCTCTACTCATTGTACAAGGAGGTAAGAACAGTGTTTTTGATTGTCTTGCAAGAATGTTTTCTTGTTATTGGATTCTTGAGACAGTGCTAAGTTTTTTTGTGATTCTACTTCTGCTAAAATGTTAAATAATAAAATGTATTTCCTGTCAATTCCTGATCCTGTTTTGTCCAGTCTGCTCGCCCCTGTCAATCAGTGTTAGTGGGTGGGGTTTCAGACATGTGACACACAGTAACTCTGTCCAGTAAAGGGGATGAGTTCTAAGGAGGGAGCTCTATCCTAAAGGCAGGGCAAAACAATAAGGCTGTTTAAAGCTCTTTGAGTGAAAGAGTTGCGTAAATGCAGCTTTATAAATAACATCTTTATGATAAAGCTGACTTTGTCCTGCACTATTTCAGGGTCACTCCAAAGGTCCCTTCCTGGTTAGTGCTCCCCTGTCCACCATCATTAACTGGGAGAGAGAGTTTGAGATGTGGGCCCCTGACATGTACGTAGTGACCTATGTAGGGGACAAAGACAGCAGGGCTGTCATCAGAGAGAACGAGTTCTCCTTTGAGGGAAATGCCATCCGAGGCGGGAAAAAAGCATCCAAGATGAAGGTAAGGAAAAAAGATCTTGATACACTGATTGGAATTTACATGACAAAAATATGAACGGAAACAATTGCTTGCAGCTCTGATAAAAGTGTTTCTACTTCTTACTCTGTTTGCCAGCTTAACTAAAGTCCTCCTCTCTCTGTGCTTTGCAGAAAGACTCACCAGTCAAGTTCCATGTCCTGCTGACATCCTATGAGCTGATTACCATCGACCAGGCTGTGCTGGGCTCCATTGAGTGGGCCTGTCTGGTTGTGGACGAGGCTCACAGACTCAAAAATAACCAGTCCAAGGTAATAACCTAGAATACTTCAGTAGAAATGAGTGTTTGTCCTGCATCACTGCTGTGTTGCTACTGTTTAATTCTGTGTTTTCTCGTGAAGTTCAATGCCTATGTATGTTTTTTTTTTTCTCTGCCTTTCTCCTCACCTGTTCTTAGTTCTTCCGAGTGCTGAACAACTACCCACTGCAACACAAGCTGCTGCTAACTGGAACTCCTCTTCAGAACAACCTGGAGGAGCTCTTCCACTTACTGAACTTCCTGACCCCGGAGAGATTCAAGTCAGTAGCCCCACATATGGATACCGCATGTGCGACTGTAATGCAGATACAGCAAGGACACCCACACTTACCCTATGTTAATGTATTTGTTTTTTTTCTATGCAGCAACCTGGAAGGCTTTCTGGAGGAGTTTGCAGACATTGCTAAAGAGGACCAGATCAAGAAGCTCCATGACATGCTGGGGCCGCACATGCTGAGGAGGCTGAAGGCCGATGTTTTCAAACACATGCCTTCAAAAACCGAGCTCATTGTTAGGGTGGAGCTGAGCCCCATGCAGAAGTAAGCTAAGAGACCATAAGCAATAGCAATATATTTTAAAAGTTGTTTAAGTATGAGAACTAACATATTGAAAACTACAGATAGGCTTTATGATTTTTAAAAGTCTGAATTCTGAACATATTGATGTTGTTTCTTTGTCACAACCCAGAAAATACTACAAATTCATCCTAACACGTAACTTTGAGGCCCTGAACACTCGTGGAGGAGGAAACCAAGTCTCTCTGCTCAACGTGGTCATGGACCTGAAAAAGTGCTGTAATCACCCCTACCTGTTTCCTGCAGCCGCCACGGTAGGATTCAAGACGTTTTCACACAATTATATGGGAACATTAAAAAAGTTTCTCCTTTGGGTCTATTTTGTGTCTTCATACTAAGCCTATGTATGTTTACTACCGTCAGTTTATTGAGATTTCTTCTCTGGACTGTAGGAGGCACCAAAACTTCCTAATGGCATGTATGAGGGCAACGCTCTGACCAAGTCTTCAGGAAAACTGATGCTGCTCCAGAAGATGATGAGGAAGCTGAAGGAAGGAGGCCACAGGGTTCTGGTCTTCTCCCAGATGACCAAAATGCTGGACCTCTTGGAGGACTTCCTGGAGAACGAGGGATATAAATATGAGAGAATTGATGGAGGAGTCACTGGCAACTTGAGACAGGAGGCCATCGACCGCTTTAATGGTTAGACATATACAAACACTGTTTGCATTGCCTAAAAACAGCTGCTGTGGTATACTGTCAATGTCCTAACTTTCTTTCTCTCCATGCCTCTTTTTCTGTTGTTCACCCTAACAGCTCCCGGTGCGCCTCAGTTTGCTTTCCTTCTCTCTACCAGAGCTGGTGGTTTGGGCATCAATCTTGCCTCTGCTGACACTGTCATCATCTATGACTCCGACTGGAACCCCCACAATGACATCCAGGTATGCAAACCCCTGGTCTAACCTCGAATCCATGTCCATATGTTTGTTTATTTGGATGATAGGTGATGATGTGTTTGTTTCACGTATTGCTTTCCAGGCATTCAGTCGAGCTCACCGTATTGGCCAGAACAGGAAAGTGATGATTTATCGCTTCGTTACCAAAGCCTCTGTGGAGGAGAGGATCACACAGGTCTGTGAGAAGGAACACTGCAGGAAATTGCACATCGACCATGTCAGGACTTTGTTATCAGCTGCTCACTGCTTGTTTGCCTTCTATCTACTTCCCTCTAAAAGGTGGCGAAGAAGAAGATGATGCTCACCCATCTGGTGGTGCGACCCGGTCTCGGCTCCAAGACGGGATCCATGTCCAAGCAGGAGCTCGATGACATCCTCAAGTTTGGAACTGAAGAGCTGTTCAAGGATGAAGTCGGAGAGGGTGAGTCGATTCTTCACCACTGGGATGCCTCATGTCTGATCTGCCAAATGTTACAAGGAGTAACTGTCATTTCTGCTTCCTTCCTTTTTGTTTGACTTTCAGGGGACAACAAGGAGGATGACAGCAGTGTGATCCACTATGATGACCACGCAATCGACCGTTTGCTCGACAGGAACCAGGATGCCACAGATGACACTGAGCTCCAGAGCATGAACGAGTATCTCAGCTCCTTTAAAGTGGCCCAGTATGTGGTCAAAGATGAAGATGACGAGGTATGAGTGTGTGTGTGAAGATATAACCTAATGTGTCGTTTCAGCTTTGACCTGAGCCTTGAACTTGATCTGGCATTATGGTTGAACTTTATTGGCATAAAAGCTTTCACATTTTTAAAAATCCAAATGCACAGGCTTTATGTGTATTCTTATGATACATCATATTAATAACTCTCCTTTCTGCGAGGAGGAGGAGGTGGAAAGAGAGGTGATCAAGCAGGAGGAAAGTGTTGATCCCGATTATTGGGAGAAGCTGCTTCGTCACCACTACGAACAGCAGCAGGAAGATCTCGCCCGAAATCTGGGCAAAGGCAAACGAACTCGAAAGCCAGTCAACTACAATGACGGCTCCCAGGAGGACCGAGGTATTAGACAGGGTACAGAACAATATATAATGCAACCTCTTCTTGTGTGTGCGTGCTGTGCAGTGCTGTAGGTGGACTTGTGTTTGTGTGGTGTTGGTGTATGCATGGCATGAAGTTTTGTTTTTGTTTTGTGGCTTGAGATTAGATATATTGTATGTTTGTGTGTTATTTAGAAATCGGAAGGAAGAATTTTCTTATCCTAAAATCACCCACCATTCCTTTTTTAATCTGTGCAGCCTTTGGACTTTAACAAGGTGGAGAATATGTCTCCAAAAGTAATTCAATAACATTGCAAAAAAAGAGGCCATATTGCTTCATGTTTATATTCGCCCCTAAAAGCCGAGCTATAAATTAAGTCTTAGCATGCTGTATTTTATTGGTGAAAACCCAAAATGAAATAAAACAATATTAAACATCCTCATCCCCTTCAGTCAATTTGATGCAAACTGATTTGAGCAAAGTGAAAACAGAATTACAAGAACAGCAGCAGCAGACTATGAAAAGATTTATACCTAAAAAAATAAGTTTTTATGGAAAATAAATTCAACACGCCATTAGTCAAAAAAAAACAAACCATTAACTGTAAAGAAAGTATTTGATGTTATGTGTCTTGTGATGAATGTTGTGATGTGAATTTGTTTTTATGCTGTGATTTCTTTGTAAATGAGCAGTGAACCTGTACAAACCAAAAATCACTGTGGTGCAAGCCAAAGGAGACAAACAACAGGTGTAACTGAACTTATACAAGTTAAGAATACGTTAAAACAGTTAAATGGCAGTTCAATGATTAAACTATTTCCTTGCTGATTTGGGAATAGATAGTTAAAATGTGGCTCTGAAGCAGTGGCTCCCCCTCCTGGTGAAAAGCCTGGTTGACAGTAATTTAATGGAACTCCAGCTCTGCAAGGAGTTTGGATGAGCTTTATCTCATCCATCCATAGGAATTGTGTCCAGGCAGTGAAGAGTTTTTTATGCTCTCTCCTTAACGTGTCTCTGTGTGTGCTCTCTTTAGACTGGCAGGAGGATCAGTCTGATAACCAGTCAGACTACTCGGTGGCCTCGGAGGAGGGCGACGAGGACTTTGATGAACGGAGTGAAGGTAAAGCTCAAGAAAAGAGTTCTCTCTCTGTTTGTGTGTGTGTGTGTGCGTGTGCGTGTGCTCTGGTGGTAAGATAGTGTGTGCATCAACTAACTTTTTATGTGAAAATGTAGATGTTCCATTTAAGTTGTTCTTGAATTTGAGATTTGGTCCCAGCTAAGCCTGAGACATGGCAGTAGACCTTCCTGTTAAATGGGAATCTCTGCTGTTTGAGTTCCAGTTCTTTCAGTCACTAACATCCTTCAAACTGCCTCTGCAGATTCTTATTCAGATTCAGACGACAGCTATCATGCCCTCATTGACAGCCTCAGCAAGAACTCACAGAAAGGCACGTGTCTCTGCATCGCCTGCCTTGAGCGTAAAGAGGCAAGAAAAGACAGAAAAGGAAGAAAAGTGAAGGAAAAAACAGGAAAAGTGAATTAACATCAGTGGTTTCTCGGCCAGCTGGACTGTCCATTTGCACTTTGAAGAGATTGTTAATGTTCATATTCTCAATTTAAAAACGCAGTACAATGCACATGTTTTGTATCAATTATATTTTGGTATTTTGGTTTTATTTAATTATGGCTCTGTTATTTCACTTTCATTAAATGAGGTATACCATAATACTGCTTTCAGTTGTTAATGTTCTGAAAGATTTATGCTTCAATACTGCTTTTAGTTGTTAATGTTCTGAAAGATTTATGCTTCAAGACGAAGCATTTAATGTAGAAGTGAAGGGAGATTGTGAAGAGAGACAGCTTCAGCAGGATCAGAGTGCCGTCAGGAACTGTAAGTGGAACATGTTCACAGAGCAACTTTAGGATGTTAAGAACACACACAAGGAGACAACAACAAAATTCAGTTTGATTTTTCACTTGTCATTTTCCCTGCTTCAGTGAACCATTGCTGCATTTATGTGCACTGAATCTCAGATAGGTTAACTATGTTCATTTTGTTTTAGCTAATGCCCGCAGACCGAACCGTAAAGGGCTGAGGAATGATCGGGACAAGCCGCTGCCTCCACTGTTGGCCAGAGTGGGCGGCAACATCGAGGTGAGTTTCTACAGATAAACTAGTTACCAGAAAAAGAGAAGCGGGATAAATGCCCTGAAAGTGACATATCAAATATCCTTTGTCACTATACCATCTGTTATTTCTTTTAAGCATTTACTTTACAAACATCTTTTTTTTCCTCTCAGGTTTTGGGCTTCAATGCACGACAGAGGAAGGCTTTCCTGAATGCAGTGATGCGTTATGGGATGCCTCCCCAGGATGCTTTCACCAACCAGTGGCTGGTCAGGGACCTTCGAGGGAAGTCTGAAAAAGAATTCAAGTGAGTCTCAATGTGACATTTTTCTGCTTTTTTGGATATTGAGCCCCAATACTTTTTGGTATACATTTACACAAAATGTGTCCGTAGCTTATCGTATTGAAAACCACTTTTTAGAAGTCATGGATCATGAATCATTTGATTTGATGTGTGTTTTGAATGTGTGGCCGACTCACTGAGATTTTGATATTTCCCAAATGTATTAACAGTGACATCTCTTCACCTTCTTCCTCACACATGTTTGCAGGGCCTATGTGTCTCTGTTCATGCGCCACCTTTGTGAGCCGGGGGCTGATGGAGCTGAGACATTTGCAGATGGCGTCCCACGCGAGGGTCTGTCAAGGCAACACGTGCTCACCCGTATTGGTGTGATGTCACTTATAAGGAAAAAGGTATGTTTGAGCAGTTAGAAAAGACACAGTAAAATATATGTTGAGATAATACAAATACTTAAAGTTCTTCTCCTGGCATCTGAACCCATGTTTCTGAGACTGACCTTGCTGCTAAAGGCAGAAATGGTCAGCCATGGCCTTGAATGCTTATTTGGCTCATGATATGTCTCTGTCTTTAATCACTGAGTTATGGGTTTATTTACAGGTGCAGGAGTTTGAGCATGTGAACGGTCAGTGGTCAATGCCCTGGATGGCAGAGCTGGAGGAGAACAAAAGGGCTGCAGCTTTGGCTGCAGGTGAAGACCCGAAGACTCCTTCTACTGGGACTCCTGCTGACACACAGCCCAACACTCCTGTGCCAGGTATGCACGCACACACACACACACACACACACATTTCATACTTAGTACTGGTTTGAGTGATGCCTTTTACAATGAGAGTCATCACATTCAACCATCACCGCAGAGACATATGTGCTGTATGTTGTAACACTGTCCTTGTGGGCATCTTTTACCAGATGACTTGCATTTCCTTTTCCTCTCCATCCTAACCCCAACACCACATGTTTCACCTCAACTTTAACACTAACTGAAACTTAACATGAACTTAAATCGTAACCAAACCCTGAAATAACTCTGGAAGTTGTGAGAACAATTTGCTTCTCTGTATTGCCCCAGAAGATCATTTCAGTATTTTGGTTCAGACCCAAATACAAGTATTTCTCGACTACCAGCTTATTTAATGGACAGACAAACTTGAAACAATGATAACTGGCCACTTGAGACACTTTTTGGCTTTATAAGCTTTAAAAATGTTTTTAGTGGCAGGATATAAATGCACTCTTTACATACCTGTCCTTGACATGTATGGTTTGTTTTGTCAGAAGATTTGTCTAAATCAGACGACAAGGAAGAAGTGAAGAAGGAGGGTGAGGATGGCAAAGGAGCCAAGAAGGCAGATGATCCGGAGGTAAAAATTCTGCTTTGACATCCATCTCACTCACGTTTGTTTTCAGTACAGTCTAATAAATTTTGACCAGCTTGAATTCACAGATTTTCCTCATTTGAATCTGGCTACCCCTCTCTCCCCTAGATTATTGAAATCCCAGATGAGTCTGAAAAATCTCCCGGCCTTGAAAAGAAAGAAGGGGAGGTAGACTCCGCTGCGGGGAAGGAGGAGAAAGAGAAGGAGACAGGAAATGGAGAAGAAGGCAAAGAGAAGGAGGCTGAAGATGTGAGCAAGGAGAAAGAAGAGAAGGACAAGACTTCAGAGGTGGAGAAGGACGCTTCTGCTGAGGTCAAGGGTGAAGGTTCAGAGGGCAAGATGGACTCAGAGGAGGACAAGTCTAAAGGTGAGGCAGGTGCACAGTTATCCATTGTGTCTTGTTTCCTTTAATATGTGTCATTCTAAAAGGGCCTCTTTTGTTTCAGCTGAGGAGGGGAACGATGAGAAGATGGAAACCAGTTCACCAACAGACGAGAAGAAAGGTACAGACATGTCAACACACACACACACACACACACACTTTGCAATGAAAGTAAATTTTCATTGGACACTTTGTCAGATGTTTGTGAAATGGAAATATCCTCAATAAATTATTAAAGTTAAATGTAAAAATATAAATGTACTCAACAAAAAGTCCATAATGAGTTTTAAATATGTTTGTTGTTGTTGCTGACATGTTTGGGTTGTTTCCTCACAGAGCAAAAAGAGGAGAAAGATGGTGTGAAAACAGACGAATCTGGCAAACTGCAGAACGGGGAGAACACCAAAGAAGGAGCAACAGCTGCGCCGGTGGTTAACGTCAGTGAAGAGAAGAAGAAAGCCACCAAGCAGAGGTTCATGTTCAACATTGCTGACGGAGGATTCACAGGTGGACACACACACAATCTCTCTCTCTCTCTCTCTCTCTCTCTCTCTCTCTCTCTCTCTCTCTCTCTCTTTAGTTTCTGTGTTTTGACCTTTCTGCCGTTCTTTGCAGAGCTTCACTCTCTATGGCAGAATGAGGAGAGGGCGGCCACAGTCACCAAGAAGACCTTTGAGATTTGGCACCGTCGCCATGACTACTGGCTTCTGGCTGGCATCATACAGTATCCTTTCAATAACAGTCACTAATCGTAAAGCTATACATACACAATAATCAGTATTTGTTGTCTTTAAAGCCTGCTTGGGAAAAATGGCGTATTTTTATCCTCACTGGACCCTCATAAGACACTAATGTTGTTAGACTTGACCTCAGCGTCTCTCAGACACGGCTACGCTCGATGGCAGGATGTGCAGAACGATGTGAGGTTCGCCATCCTCAATGAGCCCTTCAAAGGGGAGATGAGCAGAGGGAACTTCCTGGAGATCAAGAACAAGTTTCTTGCCCGCAGGTTCAAGGTGAACTGAGCACGCTAACTGTTGTCGCGTTTCCCCTGTCTGTGTGTGTGTGTGTGTTTCTGTCTCTGTTTCTTTCATATCTCACCGCCATGTTGTGTTTCTTTGTTTCCTGTGTAGTTATTGGAGCAGGCGTTGGTGATTGAGGAGCAGCTGCGCAGGGCAGCTTACCTGAACATGACAGAGGACCCGGCCCACCCCTCCATGGCCCTCAACACTCGCTTCAGTGAGGTGGAGTGTCTCGCCGAGTCCCACCAGCACCTCAGCAAGGAGTCCATGTCTGGAAACAAGCCTGCCAACGCTGTTCTGCATAAAGGTAAAACATATGGGAGATTAAAAGAGATATAGTGACAGTTATTATGGAGCTGGAAAATGCTGTATACATCATTCAGATCTTGGCAGGAGAATTGCTTTATAATACTGTACTGTCATCTCACAACAATATTCCTTTAAGATGAATTATGACAATGATTCGTTTCCACTCTTGTAAAACACTTCTGAATAAGAAGAGCTTGTGCGTGTGTGAGTGAGACAGAGAGGGAGAGGGAGAGAGAGAAAGAAGTGTTGGCTGTCATTGTGATAGTATCAGGAATAGGGAAAGGAGAGCCATTATGTAAACACAATTATTGAAATTTGTGGGCCCTAATTGTGGCTGCAAACGTAAGCAGCAACAAAGCAACAAACATCAGGTGCAACACTGTGTTAAAAATACAGCAGCTTCCATGTTTGAACAAGGACATTTTTCCATTACCCCTTCAGGAATAAACACGACAACCAGCCAGTAAGTTGTCCAGATGGTTGTAGAGATGACTGCTGACTGCGGGATGCAACTAACAATTACTTTCTTTATTGATTAATTTGTGTTATCCCAAAGTCTAAGAAGACATCAAATCTTCAGGGTTTTTCTTGTTATTTTTTGTTTTATTTGTTATTTTTTTGTTAATATATGAGCAACAATCCAAAACACAAAGATGTTCAATTTACAATGATATAAACCAGAGAAAAGCAGCAGACCGTCACATCTGAGAAACTGGAACCACTAAACGACAACCGATTATCAAAATATGAGACAATTAAAATGCACAATATAATGCGAGTATTAGAGAAGAAGAAATGCTGCTTGTAATAAATGTATGGACAATGACAGTGTAATGTCTAATAAAATGCTTTGCAGCTTTGCAGACTGCTGTTGTTAGCCTGCTAGCCATGCTAGCTCCCACTGTTCATGTTTACAACACACGCTACTCACGCTATTTCCTGACCCCTCCTGCTTATTGCCACGCCGCTTGAGTAAATTTTGCCAGGTGGAATACGGCCTGACTGTAGCTTAAATATGTTCATTTTGAATCCTTCAATTTCACAAAGCGAAGACTAATAACCTAAAACAGTCCTTCACTCACATGATCAGAGCTCACGTTCGTGTCATGTTTCCAGTTCTCAAACAGCTCGAGGAACTGCTCAGCGACATGAAGGCCGACGTCACACGTCTCCCGGCGACCATCGCCAGGATACCCCCTGTCGCCGTGCGGCTGCAAATGTCCGAGAGGAACATCCTCAGCCGATTGGCCAGCCGGGGCCCTGAGGTCACTGCTCAGAACCAATCACAGACCTCACAGCAGATGCAGGTGCCGCGCTGACCAATCACCTCGCATGTTTCCTTCTCACTGACTGAGGCCAGTCGCTCTCACCTCACCGCCATGTAGCAGACGTCCTCCCCCTCAACCACCATGTACAGCACAGTCAGGGTAGATCTCCTCATTCTGCACCCACAACCCATCTCCGGACTCCGAAGAGCATCAGCTGTGCTGCTGGATTTGAAGACTGGAACTGTAGATGTAGGATGGGGGTGAATGGAAGAAACTCTCCTTTCTGTGGCAGACTAGAGACAAGTGTTTCTCCTCTACTGGGATTCAGATTTAACTCCTGTAACCTGAGCACTGTCGAACTGACCTGTCCTGCTGTGTCTCTCCAGCAGGGTCAAACCTTTGTATGTAACTGTATGTAACACGAAGCTGAAGAAGCTAGACAAGAGAAGAAGCAGCATGTTTGGAGTATACTGGTGCTTTGTAGTAATTTTTGGTTTATTAAAGATTTCAAGGGATTTTATTGTGCTCATTTTCACTGTCAGAAAATTGTGAAACCTTTTTTTTTTTATTAGTCATTCAACTCTAATGTCCTCACCTGTATGTGTGTAGAGAGAGTGTGTGTGTTTCCTGTTTGTATGTATAAGATAGGGCATATTTAATGTGCGCCTCTACTGCAGAATGCCCCTGACACTGAGAGACTGTCACTTTTCTATCAGTCAGTCAGATGTGTTACCTCCTTCCTCCATCTTCACCTTCCATCCCAAACCTCCACCTCTCTTGTCAGGTGACCCGATCCAGGATCAGCTCTCTGTGCTCACACCCCGACCAGCACCTCGACATTCCTGACTGCTCCACAGATTTGCTTCCTGGAAACTCTCATGTGTTTGCCTGAAATATGGACATGCAATAGCTCCACAGCTTTTAGGTACATGGGATGGTTTGGAGAACGATGGCAATCCTAAGTTAATTTAATTTCTTAACTGTCCGTTGTTATGTTGTTTTACATTATTGAATATTATTATTATGGTTACCCCCTTGTTGTTTTTATCATTGTTGTTTGTTTTTATGAACTACAATAAAAAGTCAACAGTTTTTCCAAGGATTTTGTCTATTTTTTTTTTAAGAAACTCAGAATGTGTTTTTAGCTAGAGTAGCGTCGTGGCTTTGGGGATGTGAGCTCCTCTGTCTATCACATTGGTTCTGAATGAAATGTCTCAACAACAGCCTGACTGATTGTCATGACATTTGGTTCTCCAGAGGATGAATCTGATTTACTTTGGTGGTCATCTGACTTGCCAACGTGTTCTGTGCACCAAACCACTGGTTCCCATTTTTGGTTTTGAGTGAACTGGATGAATTATAATCATTTTGGTGATGACTCCTTGGTATTTTCTGGAATTCAACGTGTGGGATGAACATCATTTCCAAAAAATAAATTCCCTAACGTGGTGTTTTAATGATGGTCTCAGAGAACACTCCAAGACATTAGTCCTAATCGCTCTCATACATTTTCAACTGCTTTGAGAGCTGGTGGCTGTGAGGGCCATAGCACATGACTCACATAATTCTTACAATTGTCAAATCATCAAAATCATTCAGGTTTTTTGTTTATTTGGTCACCATTTCCTGAGCTTATGTTAGAAATAGTTCCCTGGCTGGTGATACCAGTTCAGGGCAGTATAACTGTCTGCACGTCGTACTTTGCATGCAAGCTTCAAAAGACAGGATAGAATTTACATGGAGGCAAATGTTGATTTTCAGGGGGATGGAAAAACAGGAGAGCCTTTGCACATGAGAGAGGTCGCGAGAGGAGGAGCAGGGGAAGAAGGGGACAGGAACAGGAACATTTTCTCTCGTAGATAGCTGGATCATTTAGAAAATTAGAGTAAATTACAGGGCGGGAGGATTGGCCAGGCTGGTAATGAAGCCTGATATCTTATCGTGAGTGAGAGAGTTGGAGACTGAACATGAGGAGAGCTGAGTACAAGTGACCACAGGAAGTCAGAAGAAGCTGAAGTTGAGAAATGCAATAACTGCTGCAAGTGTCACCTGACGCTCTGTGTAAGATTTATTGAACATCATAATAGATAAAGATCAAAGACTGGATTGATCCCATCGCTTCCTGGTGCAGAAGAGTCCAGACTGCCAGTGAGTCCCTACAATGTCTTTTAGGTGAGTGTCCTGTATTTTTTTTGTGTGTGTGTATGCAACAAACATATATTTCAACTTTTTCACTGTTTGTTTGCTTTTGTCATTGTTGGAAATTTGCTTTGGTTTTAATTGACACAACTTTGCACTAACTTAAGGAAAATTGATCTCATGACTGTCCCATACAGATTTAATATTTCCAAACAGCTACTTCAGTTACTAAAATAAAACAAGTTTAGCAGTGGAAGATATGCATACAATTCTCTATCACAGTAGGCTGTATGTAATATGTAATGTAAGATGTCAATTTCGATATGAAAATGCCAACAAAACAATCCACCAACACTAAAGCTGGACTCCAAATTGTTGATCACTTGTGGTCTCTATAGGCTGGTTGAGAGGAGTCAGCAGACAATGCTGGTATAAAACAGAATAGTCAATGTAATTATTCAAACATTGTGAATAAGTGCGTCCTTGATTCTTGAGCAAACATTCATTAATGTGCACGAAGAATATTTGACTGATGGGTCCAGTAGTTTGTGAGATTAGCTGCAGAAAGGCCAACTGAATGTGTGATTCCCTCCAGGCGAAGATGAAAAAAGTTTTGTACTATACAATATTAGTATACTGATGCAAAAACAGTACTAATATGCAATGATGCCATAAAACAGTCATCTGCATGGGGAAGTCAAATTGTCCCATGGTCATATTACCCCATATACCTAATCATGCCAAACAACTGGGCTCAAAACAATATGTGGGAGAAGTGGAACTCAAATACCAGAAAACAGTGAAAAAAAGGCTTTCACAATTTCCCAGAGTGCCGCATTCACATCGCTGATATTCAATTTACAGAGACAAAACAGAAAGAAGAAGCAAATCCTCACGAAACAGGAGGCGCGGAATGTGAGAATTCATCGGCTAATTCTTTCAATTGTAATGATCATAATATCTGAGGTGTGTACAGAGGAGAGAGGGAACAGAACAGCATGGATAGTAAATTCCTCCGAAGAAAAATTTGATGCATTGCAACAGTCTCAGGTGTTGCAATGCTCAAAACAAATGATCAAATCTGGGAAATATGTTTGCTGTCACACTGATGCTTTGAAAAAAAAGGCCAGCATGTATGTTTGTGTGTGTGTGTGCCGTTTGTCACATTGCTGCATTCGCCCTGCAGCCTGAGAATCGAAGCTCTGTTGTGTCAGGGAGGGAAGAGAAGCCAAACCAGACTCAACTGCTAAATATGCGAATCTGTGAGGAGAATAATGCAAACGGCAATAGCTGGCGTTAACCACGGCGAATGACACCTGCAGAGCTGTGTGTGTACGTGTGTGTGTGTGTCTGTCGTGGCTCGGGGTGGTGTTACAGTATAGTTTATATATTGCAGTTTTTTCCACTTATTCTCTACTTTTTGCCCACAGTTCAAACACTCATCGTCGGACTCACGCATTTTTTGCATTTTGCACCAACACTAAAAATAACTAGTTCACAGTCTGATGAGAGCGTGTTTATGACTGACATATAGAAGCTTTCATGAATTCAAATACTTCCTTCGAACCTGTTGAACGTAAATATAATTTGCAAGTTAAATGAATAGTAGATTGTCCCTGTTTTTTGTCTCACAGGTTGTAAAACGTCAATGTCTTTGTGGCGTTCTGTGTGTTTGCAGCCTTCCTCATGGTGCAGTGGATCTGTGTTGCATTATGGGGAAACTTGTGTCTCTTGCGAGCCTCTGCATGCTTCTTGTGACACCGGGGATCACATTTAAGACTTGCTTTAAAAATAGCACTTGGTTTGAGTTTATCGGCCTCATGCCTTCCTGAATTCAGTTGTAGTTTTAGAGCTGCTGCCTCAGTGGTCTGATAATGAGTCCTCAGTTGCAAATCGTTTACCAGCTGAAAGCAGCTCTCTTTCACACACACACACACACACACACACACACACACACACACACACACACACACACACACACACACACATATATATAGAAGGGGGAAGGTTGAACTGCAAATAAGGAAGTGTTCTGTGACTTTGACCTTTTTGTATACAACATTCACACACACACACACACACACTTATACACACACTCATACACACCTGGAAGTAAAGAACAAACAGACAACAATAGTCGCAGGCAGGTGGGCACACAGAGGGGAGAAGCTTTGCAAAGAGCTGACTGAGAGACAACGTGTGGGCTTGTTCGCGAATGAACTTTACGTTTTGTGGATTCTTTTTGTAACTTTTTTTTTTTTTTTTAACTGAACTCTCACTCATGACTCACCAATAAATGGAATAGTAACCATCTCTGCTGAGCCCTGCGTCAAAACGTGCACGAGAAAACAGTGTGGTGGAGCATCTCAGAGGAGGTTTCCACAGTTTGATCCTTCTCTGCTCGAAAATATGATGAGTTCTTATCACGGTCGTCTTTAAAACACGTCTGTATCTGTTGGAGGAATTCTGGCCTGTCAGCTATTTTGGTTCCTGTGTTGCTTTCACTATTTTGTGAAAGGAGACGTAAAAAGGAAGGAAGAGGAGAGCAAGAGAGAGGGGAGGAGAGAGAGACGGACGTATACAGTCCGAGCGTCTGGGCGAGTGTCAGTTGTTTTCAGAGGCAGCTGAGAAGAGTAAGTGTTTACCTGGTTTTCTATTGGGATGGAGAGGAGCTGGATAGGAGGAGGATTGGGTGGAGGAGGTGTTGAGGGAGAAGAAGAGGAGAGTGGGGTAGTTTTCAGAGGTGTTTTGTGAATGTGGTGTGATACAGAGATAATATTGATATTGGATGTGGATATGTGAAAGCGTAAGAAGTAGAGCATGTGTGTGAAAGAGCAAAAACACGAGACTGAAAGTGAGTTATCGTCGATCTAAGCGAGGGTGCAGCTGTAAATTGAGGAAGTATTGAGGAACTGGCTGTTGCTTTGTAAAATTAGAGATAAAGAAGTGTGTGCTTTCTACTTATTGAGTCTGCACATGTGCAGGTAGACGTGACTCTCACCAATCACTCTCCTTCTCTTTGGTCCCAGAAGAAGTGAGGAGACGCCATGGTTCGGTGAGTCAAGCCCCTTCGCTGGACAATACAATGCTCCCATCGTTGGTCAACTCTTCGTTGTGTACTCTGTCTTTTGTGCAAGGCGTGTTGACAACTTCTCTGTTTCCATTCCTCCTTCTCTTTCTTTCCTCAGCTGTCGACTCATCCTGCGCTGTTCCTCTATCATGTGATTTCTGATGCCTGTTTGTGTCATACATGATGTTTTAGTTTAGTTTAGTGTATCCTCAACCTTCAAGCTCTTCAAAGGTTTCTTTACGTGCTTCCCTTTAACTTGACTTCACGAGTTGAGCTGATCTTTTCTTCTGTGACCGTGTGTGAACACTTGCTGTATAAAAGCTCTCTTATGGTGGTCCAATGGAAACACATATTCAAATGCAAAAACAATCTAATTGCCAAGTCAAGTGCACATACAGAGTTCCCCACACTTAACAATTGTAATCTATAATCTTAATTGTACATTTTAACTGTGAAGAAAAGAGGTGCAGATTATTTTAAAAGCAGCAGGCTGAGTACAGAAAAGTTATTCTAGAGAGAAATCGTTAATTGAACATTTGTGAGAAGTTTTTCTTTCAGTGGCTTCATACTTAAAAAAAAGAACTGTGTATAGCTTTTTGGGTTAGCGTGTTAGCCAAGTTTGACCACAACGCACTTTTTCCACCCTCAAAGGGCTCCAGGAAACGCTAAATAGTAAATATTCAGTCTGAACTCATGCAATTATTGCATAAGTCCATCGAGTTGCTGAAAGGTTTTCAAGCTTTACAGGGTTTGTTGGGGTTCTAGCTATAGATGAACTTTATACTGTGAGGATTACTTTGGTATTTTTTTGTGAAAAATCTTGTTAAAGATGTAGATGAAGGTGCTGATATAATGTGGTTAAAAGTGAATGCTACAGATTGCTACAGAATGACGACAATAGAAGTATTTGTAATTTTTATAACAGATAATTAATCAAGTGATTGTTTAATCTAAAAAAATGTCAAGAATAGTGATAAACATCTCATCAAGTGACCTGCGATGTGTTGTATTTATTGTTATCTGTATTTATTGGTTTTCAATGAAACGGAACAATGGAAAAGAGAAATGAGGCCTTTACATTTACAAGCAGTTCAATTGATTGTTAATTTCCTCTAAATCGCTGTTCAATTATTCACTAATGGACGAGAACTGACTCTCCTGCAGTGAAAAACCTTAGTAAACAAATTATTGTTAGATTTCTTTATAAAAAGACTTTGGTCAAACATCTACTTTATGTTTCGATTATAAATTAACTTTATTTTCCCTGGGTTCTCAGCTGAATGTTGTAAGGAAATAATACGAGTGTATAATGATGTATGCATTTACATTTATCTGATACAAGTCTCATCTTTTTGTTTGTGTGCTGGATGCAGTTACATTCGCACTGAGTATATTTTTGTGTTGATGCAGGTGGTTCCACAGAGACATCACAGGCCTGCAGGCTGAGGAAATACTGAAGACTCGAGGCATCCATGGCAGCTTTTTGGCTCGACCCAGCAAGAAAAACATCGGAGATTTCTCCTTGTCTGTCAGGTAATAATGTCAGCAAGAAAAACCCAGAACCTCTCAGAGCTTTTTCTGCCTCCACAGCTCCTTTAAAATCACACTGTAGGCTCACATGTGTCTCACCTTAATGCAGAATATAAATGACAAGAAACACTGTTAATATATAATATGTAGACCCTTATTGTAGATTCTTACAGCAAGTAAAAGGTTCAGCTCAATTAACCTGTCAATTAACCTGAGGCAAACACTGGACTTTTACTAGTAGAACATTTACCTTTATTTACTGTCTTGGTACAAAACTGCTTTGCAACTTTATGTGCTGATAAAGCGGATATTCTTTTTCTGTATAGATGGAAATGAGAGTTTCCACTGCTCTGTGGGCGTAAGATGAAATCACACCTTGTGTTCATAAATGCGTTATTAACTACATATAAGTGTACAGATGAATATTGATTTTTTAATTAGCTTTAAGGCAAGATCCTACGAGTGAATAAACATTTTAACTAGTAGATATCACTGTGAAACATCCTTGATTACAGATCCTCGATTAGATTAGATTAGGTTTTTTTGTATTAAAAGTTTTTTGAAGGTTTATGCTTACATTTTGGTTAATTGGTCATTTTGTTGATATGTTAGAGTCAAAGGTTTTTATTGACGAAATTGTGATATCTCTTTTTAGCACACAAAATACTGCCATGAAAAAAAAAATTTTCACCATGTTTTAAGGACTATAATGTTGTATTTAAAAAGACCGCAAATGATATATGAACAAAGCCGTCTGTAAAAACCTTCAGAATATAAAGTAGATATGAACAAAGTTGGTGCATTTAAGTGCTACTGAAGTGAAGATCTCTGGCTCGCTCAGTGTATGAGAAAAAAACTCATTTTGAAATAACACAATACAGGTGAATAGGGTAAATCAAAAAATCAAAAACGTTTGCACAAATGTAGATCGACAGGTGGGCAGGAGAAAACCCTGGGCAGACAAAACAGAAAAACTTAATGTTTCAGTCCACAGCTCATTGAAACTAAATGTCTCCGACTACAAGTGAAATCGGAAACTTCCGCTGTTGATAACTTATATTAAGACAGTTATTTTTTGTATTAAGTTTTCTGAAAGTTCATGTCTAAATATGCAAAGGAGTCATTATCTGATCACATATGCAGTTATTTGCATAAATGTGCAGAACAGAAATCTGCACTAGAATAAACACCTAAATTTTGGGACATTTTTTCCACTAGTCTAAAAGAAGACATATTATAAAAGCCAATAAAAAATGAAAAACTGGGTTTTCCCTTGTCATGTCTACTCTTATGATTTAGTCAATTTGGTCGTTCACAACATGAAAGACTAAATTGGAATTACAATTCTTGTACAAATGAATAACATAATACAACACCTGTTTCTTAAAATGTTAAAAATAGAATTCTAACAGAACAAAAATAATCCTTATTACTAGAAATAATAATTAGATTCGACTGTTTTCAAGTTTGTTTGTGAGTTTTAACTGTACCACAGTAATTAATCCATAGAGGTGAAAGTGTGAATTTGTAAATTTACTGCATCTGTACTGATGCAGTTATGTTGACCAAATCTACAGTATCTCCATAATAGTAATAAAATGCAAAAATTTCCATCCATTAGATTTTCTGAATAATTGACCTCCAGAGTAAACCTTTCACCATTTTGAATTAAAAACATTCTGTTTTTTCTCTGGAGCTTCTAAACTGAATGTGATGTGTTTGCTTTGAGACCTACTTCCCCAAGTGTCGTGCTGACATTGGCTCTGAAACACCCCAAACCCAGACAGGAATTCAGAAATATGAATCTTCCAGGTTTGCAGATATTTTGCTTAACTGTGTCTCTGTTAACACCATTGTATATCAAAACTTTGCAGTCCTTTATAATTAAAACACCAAACTTATCTCAGTCCATTGCTCTTTTATTAATTTGATAAAAGCTGGAGAGCCACTGTGCATGACAGAGAACACAGACTGCGAATATGAAAGTTCCCATTCATGTGTCATAGACAAATATAGCTACTACATACAGTGCATACAGTTTGTAGAACAAGCATCAGGCTCAGTTGCAGAATCTGTGAACGTCAGCTAAAGCTCTGCGAGGACCTGATTTGTGAAGCTGAAACACTTCTTGTCATTTTGGCTATTGAAGCAAATGAAGGTTAAATGAAAATGATTGTTTCAACTTTCAAACCTAACAAGTCCTGAGATACAGGCCGATAGAGATTGAGGTGTACTCTTTACTGTCATCGGGGAGTTTTTCGTCAAGGTCTTGAATGTTTTATCTCCTCAGGGTGGGCGAGCTGGTGACCCACATCCGCATCCAGAACACAGGAGACTTCTACGACCTGTATGGAGGGGAGAAGTTCGCCACCCTGTCGGAGCTGGTGGATTACTACACGGCGGAGAACGGCATCCTGCAGGACAAGGACGGCACCATCATCGATCTCAAATACCCCCTCAACTGCTCTGACCCCACCACAGAGAGGTCTGTGCACTCTTACCTAAACCTCTGGGCCCACACTCGCTGGCTTCTCTGAGCTGCCTCCACCTACACTCTCTGCTTCAGTGTGTCAGTGTTGAGTTCAGGTGAAGGATGGTGAAGTCATGTTTCCTCTAACAGTTGTTTATTCACTGGGGATAATAAGTGTCAAATGTAGGTTTGATATTCCACAGGCTTTGAATATTTTCCTCTGGGGAAAATAAAGCCGCTTTTGAGTAATTTGGGTGCAAAAGCATCTTTGTCAGAGTGTGAGTCAGTGAAAATAAAACACCCACCCTCCAGACAAGAGGAGCCCACAGCTGTCGAGGCTTCGTTCCTGCATCTGTCTCACGGCTGCAGCTCCTGGATGACATGTGATCAGGGTTATTATAAGAGCATCTACTCAAGTACTTTACTAAAGTACAGTTAAACTTTTTTACTCAATATTTCCATTTTGTGAGACTTGATACTTTTACTGTGCTGTAATTCATCAGAAATTCCATGTAATTCAAGTTTGAATTCAAATAATCCCCTCTGGACAGGTTTAAAGGATTTGGAAAATTAATTCAATCCAAAAAAATTTAAATCCAAATCCAAAATTTGTGAATATGCAAATATTGTGCATTACACAGTTTTAACTAATGAACACAGGATGTCTGCTACTTTATGGAAAAACTAATTTTCTGTATATGTGAACTGGAGGTTTCAACTTTCCACATCACTCATGTATATGCTGCAAATTGGACTGCAGTTGACCTTCAAGGTCATGATGTCCCAAAACCGTGCTCATATATATGTATGCATGTTAAATTCAGCTTTAAAGTCTGCACAGAGAAACTTTCCACCTTCAGCAGATGAGTGTGAAAACACCTTTAAGGTGTCAATCTCTGCACGAACTTCGTGTCAATGACATGACATCACAGTGAATGAACTATGAGATGTGAGGCTTTAACTTTTCCATTATAGCAACGCAAAACAAACTAAAAACAGACTAAAAGACTAGACTAAAACAAAAAACAGTAAAAAGTGCAAATAAAATACATCATTAAAAAACAAAAATGGAGAAACATATTTCTCATAGGATATTTCTCATGCCAAAAGAGGCAATGTCTGTTATCAGTTCTGACCATTCAGCAAAATCAGGTGTAGTCTGACTCTTCTAATCGTGGAGATCAATCGGATACAAGTCCTGTGAGGTGAGAAACCTGTTTCCTCATGGTTTCACAGATGGGGAGATTCTGGAAATTATTTATGCAACCACTTGTTGCTTGATTACTCATTTCCTAAAAGGAGAGCCAAAATTTCCACATTAAATCAACTGCTTGCTTCATCTTTACATTTGTAGCCGTACCATTTTATCCTCAGAGGGAAATATTGTGCTTTTCATGGCAATATGTTTTATGTGTCTGTTGACTCTAGTTACTGATTGTCTTGCAGATTAAGATTTTACAAGCAACATTGGATAAACTCATAAATATGTAATTATATTGGGAAGATCTCTTTTATCTCTAGAACATAAACTTTACAGGAACAATATTGCCCCTGTTTGGCATTGTGTCAGACTTTCAGAAACATTTTCAACTGTATAGTGGAGGAATCTATTCTGGAAGCCTTACACTTCCCAAAATGACATGTTTTTACTCAGCACATGCAGAAACTCGAATCGGGATATTTTAAATGTCTTCAAAATTAATTCTTTAATTTAAAATGTGTAAAATTTTAGCACAATCTATTCTTTTGAAGATAGACTTTAACTTTAAAAGCTTTCATTTTTTATTTTTTACTGAGCTGTCATTATCCTGCAAACATCTCTGGTTGCTAAATATAGTTGCTCGATAGATTCACAGATACATTTTCTAACGTCTGCTTTTGCGTGCGGAGCATCCACATGAAAGACTCCTGCAGGCTGTTGCTGTAAATAAGATAAAAATCTTAACCTGTTTGTTAGATACAGGTTAAAAAAAAAGTTTTTGTTCTGATTTGCCTACATTGCACATTGACTTGCATGACATTGCTGCTGGAGGTGGTGTTCTCTTCCAGCTGGAAAAATTGTGCAACTGTAGGCTGCTTAAAGTAGGTTAATGTCCAACTAGTAGAGATAAATAAACGCATATGGTTCAACTCCTTTTATGAGTCAAGGAGGACACTACTTTCTATCGTATGTGTGTGTATGTGAGTGTGCTGGAAGCTGTACCCCCCCCCCCCCAGTCCTTCTCTCTCTGTCAGTTGTCTAACTTCCCTTTTGTTGCTGCGGTTGGAAACTTTAAGTTTTGACACTTTTGAAAGCAATGGCCAGCCCCTACTTGCCTTCCTCTATTGCACACTCCATCATGTTCTTGCTCACTCACCGTCTTCCTCATCTCGCCCAGCCTCTCTCTCATCTCAGAGCACGGTTACACACACCTCAGCAGGTGCAACGGTCTTTGCGTTTGTTCTAATATATCTGGCTTATTTCTTCTCAGGCCATTAACCTGTTGTCCACTTCTTTAACTTCTGCAAACTTGCATGGATGGTGCCGTTTTGTTGCTGCAGGTGCTTCATGCAACAATATTTAAAAACTTAGATGAGTCTAATTTCAGCTTCCGTGAAAGCAGAAACTGTGATTCGACAGTTCTGTAAATCAAAGAGGTGTATAAGGTGCAAAATGCATCAAGAGAGAGCAGACATATCGTTTGCGTTTAGGGAGGGGAGTATCTGTGGATGTTACATATCGAAAGAGGGGGGGGTTGCAGGCTATAAATACTTTGTCCTCTTCAGCCACGAAATCTGTCATCAGAAATTTTCCGACCGCAAAGCAGGAAGTTTAGAAGAAGAAATCGAGAACTGTGCCTAAAATTAAGTCACAATCCAACGCGGCCGAGTGCGCGTTCACTAATTCACACACTCTCCACAAACACACTCACACACACAAATGCTTGTAATTCTGCACTTTTAGAACTCTAACGTTAATCATCACATGCAAATACCTGAAGTCTTCAGTCTTTTAAACAGCTCTTTGAAGTTGGCTGATCAAAATGTCGTCACTCTCTAAAAACATCCTCACTCTGTTTGTAAAAAAAAAGCTTGTTTCAGTCCCCACTATGTAGCAAGTACAATTTCACACATACACACACAGAGCTGTGGTGGACAGAAATGAACGACAACATCTGCATATGCTGTTTTTAACTATCCACCATAGTGCACCTGACGAAGTTGTGGCTTTCTATTTCTGTTCACTGTATAGTCTGCACGACAGTCCAGCGTACCACATCAGTGAGTGTCTGACAACCACTGAGCCTTAAATATTCTGATACGCTCACACTGCAGTAATGGTGCTCTGATCGTATACAGTAAGTGAGCTTAAGTTAGCTGCTATGTGAAAAAAAAGACATTTTGCATCGGACAGAAGACATTTTTGGTCATTTGTGTTTTTCTAGGTCGCAGCAGTGAACCACAACCACACCTGAAATTTAGACCTGAAATTGAGTTCAGTGCATGAATATGGTGCATCACAGCGGCTGCATTGTGACCCATCAGTGTGTTTGTGTCTCAGGTGGTACCACGGTCACCTGTCGGGGCCGAACGCAGAGAAACTCCTCTTGGCACGAGATGAGCCCTTCACCTTCCTGGTCAGAGAGTCGCTGTCCAAACCTGGAGACTTTGTCCTGTCGGTCCTGACCAACGAGAAGAGCAAAACAGGAGCCAAGAGGGTCTCCCACATCAAGATAATGTGCCAGGTGCGTGTGTTTCAGTGTGTGGCCGTGTGAGTGTGGGAGAGACAGTGTGTGCATGAAACTAGGGGGTTGTTTTTGGTCAGTCCTTTGAATAGTCAGAACTTTGTCTGGAACAGATTCACATCATGTTGAAATACTGAGGGGTATTCCCAAAGTTGTGTTGCACTCTCTCTGAAATAGGTTTTAAGTCTCATTTCCCCCCGCCTTATGCAATAAGAGACTGTTGCTCACATATCACATTGGCCGTTGTTCGTAAATGTCAGGCACAGTTTTTCTTCAGATGTTCACCAACAGCTGTTCTTGGCTACAAAAACGGCTTTATTACTAAGAGTAATGGATGTGTGAAACCAAAGCTGCATGCTTTTATTATTAGGTGTTCATACACTCAATGTGAAAGCCTGCTAATGAAACTCACAGTACAGCAACAGGGCCTCACTGCCGTCTGTCCAACTCATTTTCATAGTCATTCGTCACCATCGAGGTCTTTGCATATTATGTCTAGTGGTGGTTCACCTAATAGGAAATGCCATTCAGGCCTCATTTAAATGGGGGGCATTGTTTTTTGGGCAGATTAACGTGAGATTACTGGAAGGGTCAGAGGTTTTTTTTTTTAATGAACATGTGGCAAAGATCAGGTGAGTTTCCCGACCGTACTCGGCTTCAAAGTTTGTTCACTGCTGTTGGTTTCAGATGAATGTGAATGAATCAGTTAATGTCTTTAACATGGAGTAAATTAACTTTGTGACCAGTGAACTGTCATTTATTTGATTTCTTTTTCCAAAATAATTTATTTCCATTTTGATTAAAGGATAAGTACAAACTATTGTGCTAATGCAAATACTTATTAATCCTCTTTTATTAAACCACCCTTGTTTTCATTTTGTGCACGATTTCTTCTCAGTTAGTCAGTACTTCTGCAGAAACGTTTTTTTAATGTTCACACCAGACAATGTGGCACAATCTCTCCTTATGTGCGTTTATCCAGAAGTATTCTTTGTCTCGTGTGTGTGTGTGTGTTTTCAGAATGACAGGTACACAGTGGGAGGCTCAGAGATGTTCGACACGCTCACAGACTTGGTGGAGTACTACAAGCGCAAAGGCATCGAGGAGATCTCTGGGAACTGGGTGCATTTCAAACAGGTGAACTGGGATTTATTTTGCATCCAAATGATGAAGATAAAACACGTGAGAATTTGTTACATGTCAGATTTAGTTGTATGTCACAAATCCAACAAAGTGAATGTCAGTGAGCTGTGAAAAACAGATCTTTGTGGATTATTTTAAAAGACGGGAGGCTCAGCCCACAGATAGGAAATATTACTCACATCTTTGAGTTTGTCCTCATGCGGCCTGACTGATGATGATGATGCTGCGCTCATTGCTTCGTCTTTGTCTTTCATCTCTATGATAAGATTTTTCCTCTCTCTCTGTCTGTCTCTGTCCCGGCAGCCGTATTACTCCACCAGAGTGAATGCAGCAGATATTGAGAGCAGAGTGAAACAGCTGGATCAGACCACGCAGCAGCAGCAGGAGGGTGAAGAAGAGAAGAGCAAGGCGGGCTTCTGGGAGGAGTTTGATGTAAGATTTGACCTAGACAGTTACCATGACTTGATACTTTATCTGAGGTGGAAGAGCTGCAAGGTTGTCCTGAAGTGGGGAAAAGTAAATGTCTGAAAGTCTTTCACATCTCAGTTCTTCTCTGTGGGCAAAACTAGAGGCTGTATGCTACCATCTTGTGGTGGTAAAACACTATGTCCCAGTGGCATATTACATAATAATATTATCAATGACAAAATCCATTTTACTTAAAAAACTCAAAATGCATATGAAAAAAGAGTAAAAGTAAATAAAAAGGCTACTTGCAGGTGCAAAATTTAATAGAAAGGCTGATCACAAAGATGGAACTGAGAAAAGTTCAGCATTTATTATTTTTCTCTGTGGAATTTTGTTGGTAGTTGCACCTTTTTTTTGGAAAATATGTTCTTGTATAACAGCAAAAAGTCACAATTAGTATACTAACATGTACTGTATAATATTACTATGTAGTATAGAACTGGGTATTGAACAGTCGTCTCTCTCTTGCAGGCTCTTCAAAAGTTGGAGGCAAAGGTGAAGAAGAGCAGAGAGGAGGGACAGAGGCCTGAAAACAAGAGCAAAAACAGATACAAGAATATTCTTCCCTGTGAGTTTTTAATCCTTTCAGTATTACTATTCTCTATATTAACCAAATCTTATGAATTAATCCATATTTTTGATACAATCCAAAAACACTGGGATGCCGTATGAAACATAAACGGAAACAGAACACAATCATTTGCAAATCCTGTCCCAACTTGTTTGAAACATGTATCATCAAATTCAGAATAAGCAGATATTTACAAAAATCAATGAAGTCGATGAGGTTAAACATTGAATATATTGAGTGTATGTAACAAAAAGGATGAGCAAATTCACATTCTGTTTTATTCATGTTTTACGCACAATGCCAACTTTTTTGGAATCAGGGTTGTAGTATTGACATTAAGCATTAATGCTCTCATTCTCTGTCTCTTCACTCCATCCGCTTGTTTTCACAAGTCAATGACACCAGAGTCATCCTGCAGAACGCTGACCCTGATGTTGTGGGCTCAGATTACATCAACGGCAACTACGTGAAAGTGAGTCACTGGCCTCATAGTAACAAACAAGGCTGTCAGATATCCTGTCTTTCATCAGTCATGGTGTTATTTTGCTTATTGAAGAGCTTTCTCTGTGGGTCTGTAGAACACCCTGAGGGAGTCCGGAGATCAGAAAGTTTACATTGCCACCCAGGGGTGCCTCGCAACGACTGTCAATGATTTCTGGCAGATGGTATGGCAGGAGAACACAAGGGTGATCGTGATGACGACGAGAGAGGTTGAGAAAGGACGGGTCAGTATTAAAACAATCACGGAAGTAGATTTCTGTTTTTTGATTTAAATGAATGAAACTCTTAAAATGCCAAAAAAAAAGGTCAAAATCATTTTTTAAATTTCACTTCCCTGTTTCTGTCATTTGAAAAGAGTCACACGGAAAAACCTAATGATACTTTTATTGGTAATATAAGACTCCACACTTCCCTGTAGTTTTTTATTTATATGTAGTGTATATTTGTCACTGCATCAGTTAAATCAAGTATCAGAGTTGACATTAAAACTCCTCTACTTCCCTGTGAAGCTCCAAATGACTCAGATCCACTTTATGTCATTGACATCACTGCAAGACAATACTTAGTCCACACAGGACTTAAAGTATTGACCTATTATTTCTTATATACTTCCTTGGTCCCTTTCCATGATTTTATCATATTTCCTCACTGTTGTTGTGATGTTAAGCTCTTTCAGAAAGCAACAGTAAAGAATAGTCACAGAGGACAGAACATAAAACATACTAATAACAAAACCATCATGGACATAAAAAAATACAAATACAAATAAAAACACACAATGTGCTATAAATGTAAATATAAAAGTGCAAACTATGCAAGATAAAAATTATTACAAAGACGAACAAAAGATGCAGTGATGTGTCTTGTAAATGATGTGGACCTGACAGATAAAGTTAGACTTGATCTATCTTTTTTTTTTGCGCAGAATAAATGTGTACCATACTGGCAAGAAATTAACAGCTCCAAGGAGATGGGTGCATACATAGTGACCAGCAAGTCAGAGAGAGAAGCTGCTGATTACAAAGTCCGAGTTTTGGAGATCTCTCCTTTGGACCAGGTAACCTCCAGACAACGACCTCTGACCTTGCAGCACTCACTCATTTCTTTGTATCTGCTATACTGTCATAAAGTTCTCACCAGGACTGTATTCCCTCTTTTTTTCCCCCTCTTTTGCAGCCAAAACATAGTCGCGTCATCTGGCACTACCAGTACATGAGCTGGCCTGATCACGGCGTCCCTCAGGAGCCAGGTGGCGTCCTCAGCTTCCTCCATCAAGTGAACGTTAAACAGGCTGAATATCCTGATGCTGGACCCATGATCATCCACTGCAGGTACTGGACAGCTGCAGCCCAAATGAACCAGGGCTGGAGACCTGATATAATGACTGTGGGGCCCCAGAGCTGAATGCATCAGGGAATATACTGATGTTGTTATAGGGCCCCAAGTTAGCAGCAGGGCCCCTGAATGAAACCTGCATAAAAGTTACAAACACTCAAACTGCGGAGGTGTGTGATTCCTTAGAGCATTGATTGCAATATTAGGGCTGCAACTAATGATCAGTTTCATTGATTGGATTGTCCACCACTTTCAAAAAGACAAGTTTAATTCGTGAGTGGATGAAAAGTGAAAAAAAAGTGAAAAATTGTCTGTTACAATTTCCCAAAGAGGACGTCTTCAAATTGTATGTTTTGTCCAACTAACAGCTAAAACTCAAGAACATTCAGTTTAAAATTATATTGAGAAAATCAGCCAATCCTCACTTTTCAGAATGTTTTGCTTTTCTGTTTGATAAGAAATGAATTGATTATCAAAATGTTTCCCAAACATTTAAATTAAATGTGAGATGTGCTGGCATTTGTGGGAGACATCTGTCCTTGTGTGACGTTGTGAAAAAGATCGAAGCAAAGTTTGCCAAGGTCAGATTTCAAAATTGTAAATTAGGTAATAACACTTCGAGGTTTAAGATTAAAATGATCATAGTTTCAGGATTTAGATTAGTACAAGTTGAACAAAAGGGCTTGAGTCAACTGAGGGTTTATCCTTTTGGAATTTTGCCCGTGTGATGTGAGGGATACTGAGGCCGCTTGTGCTTTTTTAAAACTTGTTGTTTAAATGATTATATGTGTAAGTATTTTGGTATGTGAACATGTTCACAAAGCTGCTCAGCATTATAAACATGCCCCACACTTAACATGTTGTTTAAATGATTACATGACTCTTATGTAAGTATGACCCCTTGTCACGGGTTGCATCTATCTGAGTTGCGAGCAGAGAGGTGTTCCTTTGTCATATTTTTCTTATTTTGAAAGTTTTTAGTACCCTGAAGTGCAATAACTATCAAGTATTAGTACTTTTTAATCTTTATCCCTAAGATGTACCCTCCCACCCGTCCAAAATCCAAACAACTACTATCATGGCATCGAGTCCCTCTAATGTCCTCTTGAGATGATTTTTCTCCAGAAAGGTCATTATTAATTTCCCACATTGTTCAGCCATGTTAGTGGGATGGCTCCAGGGATTTCACTGCCCAACAAATATCTCAACAACTATTTTGTGCAGAGTGAAATGTTAATAACTTGATCCTCCAACTTTTCATCTAACATCAAAGGTTCTTCTTACTTTATGACCAAATTTGATTAAATTGCTAATTGCTTTTAGTTTTGTAAGGACTCATAATATGGTTAAAAGATATATTAATTTTGTTTCTTCTGTGAATTTGTGCAGTGCTGGAATCGGTCGAACAGGCACGATCGTGGTGATTGACATGATCCTCGAGACCATTGACACTATAGGTAAAACTTTTCTTTAGGAGATCAGTGTTTTTGATAAGATAAACAGTGGGTAAATTCACAATTAAATTAACCAATTAAAAGGGAAATTAACCAATTAAGAGATATTTACTTATTTACTTACTCTTTTTCTCATATGACCTCCATCCAATGCTTTCCTCCATGTAGGTCTGGACTGTGATATCGACATCCCCAAATACATCCAGATGGTGCGAGAGCAGCGCTCAGGGATGGTGCAGACAGAGGCCCAGTACAAATTCATCTACCTTGCAGTGTCCGAGTACATACAGACCACCAAGGCCAAAGACTGCGCCTACATGGTGAGCAACAAGGGACAGAATATCCAGGAAGAAGACGGATACATGAATTAGTCTTAGGGAATACAAGTTTCAAGAACATAGAGATATATATGTCAATAGGCCTTTGCACTTCTGACTGTTGAGTTGAACACCAGAGCCGATGAGTTCAATGCCAAACAGAACGATATGTTATCAGAGAGCGACTTGTGAAAGATGAACGTTGACCCAGAGGCGGAAAAAAAACAACCACATAGACTAAACCGGTCGTATGATCTCTCTCTGTGTTTGAGTAATCCTCAACTCATATCCGAAATGTCTCTGTTTCTCTCTTCCCCAGGAAACTGAGACCGAGTATGGAAACCTGCAACTCAAGCACCAACAAGGGAGTCGGAAGGCCTTAAAGTAAGTGGGCGACTGTGTGTGTGTGTGTGTGTGTGTGTCTCTGTGTCTCTCTACACAGTGTGTGAATTGGGTGTCCCAAATGCATTCACATGGCTCCTCTAAACTTCACACTGCCGCCCTACTTTCTTTTCAAAAGCAGGACTTAGTCAGCGTCTTTAGCCTCGTGTCAGCAGACTGTCTCGTTTTGTAGAGAGGAGTCGTGGGTGGAGGGAGGATGCACTGTAGTCACAGCTGGACTCAACACTCATCATTGCTCATCAAACCAGATATGGATTTAGGATAGTTAAATGTATACTAAGGAGGAGAGCCTAGATGGAGGGGTGGACTGAGGGTAGAAAACAAGGTCATGGGCGAATGGATGAAAGAGTGCGATGTGGGAGCGATGTCAGCAGGAGGCATGAAAACAGGAGGGAACCAGGGGAGTCAGTCATCCAGAGCTGTCTGTCTGTGTCCTTTAGATTTCGATATTGACCCTGCGGTTCCTGTACTCAGACACAACAGAGAGAGGAGAGAGAAAAGAACGGGGTTTGGGTGGGGAGGGATGTGAAAACTGAGTTGAGGGGGAATCAAACATCTATGGACATAAATACTTTTGTGGGGAAATGCAACGTGTTTGAGGCGTCGTCTTTGTTCTCGAGCCTCCTTATAAAACCTCATGGATGTACATTAGATGTGAGGATCTATGAATACAAATTAGTGCCCGCCTCTAGAATGGGCTCAACATCATCAGGGATATTTTTCAGACTTCCCTCCAACACAAGACATAAAATAATTTTCACTAATCATGATGAGTAAACTGAACTTTGTGTGCAAAACAGAACAGAATTAATAGATCACAAACAAGATGACAGATATTTTTTTGTGTGAGTGTACAAACAGATTAAAGACACCCGGCTTGTCTCTGTGCTGTGCTCTGTGTAATGTTTTTGTGACCTCGGCCCCTTATGAACTGAGCAGCATTCTAATTAACCAATTAAAAGATAAAATAGCATTGAACAATTCAGCCCCGAACGCTGCAAACTTTGACCCACTTGGAGCACTGAATAGTTGCCTGTCAGCTTTGAGTGACTGGTTCACGGCTGGTTGGCCTGTTTAAATCGTTCTCATGAAGCAGCCCCCGTTCATTAACCTCTCCAGTGTCTGTGATTCACTTCTAACTGAACTGCGTCTAATCGATGTTGGCCGCTATATAAAAATACACAGAATGGAGGATCAGCTTTTTCATTGTCTATTTCCAGAAACAAGGAGGACGTTTACGAGAATCTGTCAAAAGTGAAGAAAGACGTGAAGAAGCAGAAGTCCGACAAGAAAAGCGGCTCAGTGAGGAAAAGATAGAAGAGACTGAGGAAGTTTTTATCAAAGTATCGTTTTGTTATATTTATGCAGGCACTGTTTGTTTCAGGATGTGTATTTTAATAGAGACCTCATGCAAAGTAAAAATGCAGGTCTAAAATCAGAGACAGGATGAACCATTGACATCTGATGTTACATTAATGCTTGTTTACTGCGTTTCTTAAAAATAAAGCCATAACATGTGTAAACACTTTGCTGTGTCATTGTCTTGTTTCAAGTTCAGTTACTTGAACAAAGACACCATCAGCCTTATGCTATGCTTCAATATTTTGATTTTTAAGTTCTCCAGCTTGACATAAATTATAATTAGTTGTAAATTAATGAACAGAAATCCATCAACTGCAAGAGATGAACATATGTGTGTTTATGATTTAACATCCAGCTGCATTTCATAACAGAGATATGTTGGATTTTATTATCTTTCATGTTTGTCTTATGATCTTTATGCGCTTCCTTTTGCATGTGTATAGATCTGAGACGTGATGAAACACCAATGTTTCACAAGAGCACAGTTTGTTGTTGGATTCAGTAAATTTAAAGTTGAACATATTCTCTTTTTTGCTACTACTTTTCCTATGGAAATTTGGACCTTCCTCAAACATAAATACCTCACTAATAACACAGATAAGACTGTTCCCAGCTGACAACTCTTTATTAACATTAACACCAGACACTGTGTTGTTGTCAAAGGCTTGATTACGTAAGTGTTTTTGAGACAACAATTTAATCCTTTCAGCGTTTCAGTCAGCTGCTGTTTCCAAGATTGAACTTTGAACCTTTTAAGTCCTTAAAGGTCTTGGAAGAAAATGGATTTATAGACATGTGCACTTACAAACTCTGTCAGCTGCTGGACCTTGTGGTGACATCGTCTCTACATCAGTAATCTTTCGGGCAATATCTAAATCTTTCACAAACATTAAAATGCTGATTGGTCGTCTAGAAATCAAACCCAAGCTTTCATTTGTCTCAATAGTTGATTGTTTACAGAGCCAAATCTGATTGGACCTCTAACCTGTATGTTGTATTGAGAAACTGAACTTTGCCTCTTGCCTTAAGACAGGTGAAAAGTAACTAAGTACATTTACTGTATTATTTAAGTGCAGTTTTACTACTTGTACTTGAATAATTACATTTCTGCTGCTTCATATTTCTAGTCCACATTTCTTTGGAACATTGTACTTTTTACTCCACTACATTTATTTGTTACCTTCAGTTACATTGTTGAAATACAATTAATAAATATATATCATGTATCATTATGCATAAAGATAAAACTTTATTGGTACCTAAACTATCCAGACAGTAGCCTAAAAAATGAATTAAAAACAACCTCCACCTTTACAAGCTGCAACATTAAAGTGATGCACACATTAAAGCATCAATACTTTTAATTGAAAATATAATATACATGATTCTGACATGGGTCATTCTGCATAAGTACTTTAACTTTTACCAAGTACTTTTACTTTGATACTAATTTGGAATTATTACTTGATTGTAGGACTAGTAAAAGTGAAAGGTCTAAGTTGTGAGATGAACTCCATTGGGATTGTTAATACACTGGTCAGATGAACACACACACACACACACACACACACACACACACACACATCTTCACTCCACCCACCTCATGTTTCAGGGGGCTGAAGCACCGCCTCTGCCTGCAGCTGCTTCGCTGGATGCATGAACCTCCCCTTTGCATGAGCTCCTGCAGAAAGACCGAGTGTGAGTCACAGCTGACTGGAAACGATTTCCTCGATCCACAGTGAGTCTCCAGCTCAGAGGAGGCACACACACACCCCCACTGTGCATCAGCCCGCAGCTCCAAACTGCGCGCAAACAAAGCGCCAACTGAGCCATTTTACGCAAAATCCCTTCTGATCCAGCCTTTGTCCAAAGACTGTTGCGCAAGTGAAACTGATATCAAATCAGGCGGCAGCTGTGCTGGGATCCAGACTTGCAGGGAAAAAAACAGGAGGGAAGACAGAGATTTCAGCTCGTCTGGACTTTTGGAAAAGAAGAAAATGTCTAAACCAAATTACTCTGGTACTTTTCACATGGTGGAGCAGGAGAACATGGACGCCTACCTCGCTGCTTTGGGTAAGACTGGTCCCATCAGTGGACCTTTCACACTCCTAACACACTTTGAACAAAGTGCCTTCAACTAATCCTCCATCACATAACACATGGACATGTTTGTTGACCTTTATTTGACACAGTTTTTAAATTAATTTTTTTTATCACTTTGTTTTCTTTGACTGCATCTTTTTTGTGTCATCTTCAATCATTGATTTCATGCTGTGGACTATCTTCACTTGCAGCAGCACATAGTAGAGGAATGAAATCACCACCTTGTCCTTTATCTGACCCCGGACACACACACACACACACACAGAGAGGAACAAAGAGGATGCATTCACTCTTATCTGCACTGAGTGTGTCAGACCCACCTTTTTTAATAAAGTAGCAAAGTGTCGCTGATGCTGCATTAATTTTCTGTTTTTCATTTCCCAGATATCAATTTTGCTCTGAGGAAGATTGTGTGTCTGTTGAAACCCACCAAAGAGATCACCCACGACCCGGCCACGGGCGACATGAAGATCCGGACTCTCACCACCTTCAAGAACTTCAACATGGATTTCACGATCGGAAAAGAATTCACTGAAGACCTGGGACCAGTGGACGGTCGTACCTGCCAGGTGTGTGTTGTTGTTTGTGTGATTGTGCACGCTGACTTGTTGGGACATGTGCACAGGCTTTTTGATACACTGAATATACAGTATCATTACTTGTTATACAAGTTTGCTTTGGAATGTCTGAGGAAAGTCGACCCACCTACTGCTGGGATGTTTTTGTGTCGTAATCACCCCCTGCTGCTTTAATCCCAGCTTCAGCCCACAATGAGTGATGTGTATAATAAAGGGAAGTATATATAAAAACAATAATAGTCTGCAGCTTACAAATCCATTCAGGAAACTAGTGCATGAATCAGAATTAGCAGCATTATCTTACAAAACAAACAAAAACGAGCAAAACGGAAGCAAAAGGAAAATAAAAGGTTTTGAACTCGTGGCCAACTTTTCACTCTGCACAAAGACGCTTGTCCCTCTGTGGTCCAACGCGTGAGCTGCTTTACATACTAATTGCACTCATGGTAACCATGCATCTCTGTGCTCACGCAGACTACGGTGAGCTGGGAAGGAGAGAAACTGATTTGCGTACAGCGAGGCGAGAAAGAAGGAAGAGGCTGGACACACTGGCTGGAGGGCGACAAGCTGCACTTGGTAAGGATTTGTGGATGGAGTGACATGAAGATAGAGAGAGAGAGAGAGAGAGGGAGGGAGGGATACGGAACAAGGAAAATGAAACATAAAGGGGAAAAGATGCTGTAATTGATATGCTAAATGAGAACATGCAAACAAGACGGCGTTTGGAAGCTATTCATTACCTTCAGTTGCTCCTATCTTTGTGCAAGCCTGAGTGGAAAAAAACCCAACAGAGAAAGAAGGCAAACACAACAGAGGCAGAAGACTCTTGAATGCAAGTCTTACACAGTGCTTCAGTAAATCTGGACCAAGTGCTAATTCTTCAGATTTTGGTTGTAAAAGAGTTTAAGCTTAAAGATTTTGCATCAGTGGCGATTAAGATTTAAAACAACCAGCACTGTTTCATGAACTAGCTCAGGATTTCTAATACCCCCGCTGCAGCCAAGACAAAGCAGCACGTTGTTGATGTTGTGTCCGAACCTGGGAGAGAGTTGGGAAAGAAAATGCCAGCGAGGATCAGGGCTCTGAAATGGATTTTAAAGGTTACACAAAGCAGGAGAAGGGAGTGGTGAGAGACTAATGAATAGTGAGCGAGGGGGAGCTGGAGGAGAATGAGGGGGCTGAACGGAGGAGATAAGTAGATGGTGAAAGGGTGGGAGACGGATTACGAGGTCAAAGGATGAGGCGAGGGAGAGAAGGGGGGAAATGGGATTGCATGTTGGATACAGTCCCAGGTTTGTGTATCACTCATTTAACTCTCCTTTGATGTGCCAAACTGTCATATTGATTCTCACTCTTCATTTACACCCCTTGTCCACCCCTCCTGCCCCCCCTGCCCAAATGGCCTTTTTCCTCTCTGCAGGAGATGAGAGTTCAAGACGTGGTTGCCAAGCAAGTCTTCAAGAAGGCTGATTGAAGTAACTGAAAGTCTGTTTACATGAATAACCTCAATTTATTCTTAATAGAATATAGTTAACCACTTGGTACAAGATTTTCAATAATGTTTCTAGTTTTTTTTTTTTTTTAATTATAATCAACATTATTTTGAAATGTCACCATGAGACTGAAGGCCTGTGAAAACACTGATCTGTACATGTTTCTGTCAGAACTGAGACCAGAGCAGCAGAACTACTTGTGTAAACATTCCCAACACACTTCCTCATATTGCACTATCTATCCTCACAATGTCATAAACAAATCATACATCTGTCGGGCTGCATCTTTAATACGTCATTTTAAATGTCAGTCGCATGTGTGGTCTTGCTGGTGCACATCTTAGAAGTTTTATAAATACAGAAGTTTAGTTGAAAATGTACATAATAATGCACTTAAAAAGAAGATAGACAGAGCTTTTGTCTTATACCAGTTTTCATGTACAATTCTCATCCTTGTTGGAAGAATACAAGTTAAATTACATATGCTTTAAAGTACAATTGCAAAGATGCAGTTTACTTTAAAAAATAAGCCAAGAACTATTTTCTGTTCTTATTATTACCAAACCCTATGAAAAGACCAATGACGGTTAGTCCTTCACTCAATTTCAGACTTCTCTCCCCTGTCTGTGGCCTCAAGCTAATTTGTTCTTACAAAGATGTAAAATTTTTTACAGAGGCCAAAAATATTCTTGAGTTAACTATAAATAAATTAAAGAGCTTCTCTGAAACAGCTGGGCGCTATAGTTATTAGAAAATGTTCCTCAGACAGGAGGAAATCACACATGTTTCCTGCTGCAGATCAACATACAGAACAGATTTACAGAAGCAGAATGTGAGATTGATAAATAAAAATAGGAATGAATAAACTACAGTGCTGGAAATGAAGGAACCTAGTGCAACAGTGTGGCTCATTGATTGCACATACATGCTTGTTGGTACATTCATTGTCCGCTGGGTTTGGTCTTTTCATAAGATTTGGCTGAAGTAAGAAAAATATAAAACATCAACTGTTATTCTTAAATAGACACACCACTGAGCAGTAGGTGAAAGCCACCTTCACTTGAGAAGCTCCTATCAAGACGAATTCACATCAAGGGGAATTACCCAACGACAGAGCTGCACCTGCGGGCTCCAGTCCTGCAGGGGGCAGCAAACCTGTGTCTTTGGTATAAATAGATCCATTTTAAAGTTTGAAAAACAAGTGGAGCATCTCCAAGCTGGAGGGACTCTGGACTCTGGATGTAATGTACTGTTACAACATTTACTGGATTATGTCCCGCACCACTCGTCCTCCTGTGGCTCGGAGAAGGTCCTGAGGAAGCTGCCCGTGCAGTATCCAGTGCTTCCGTTCTTGTGGCTGGATTCAGTGAACGAAACCGAGGCTTTCAGTGGAGTGATAGGAAGGCAGCTGTCCACACTGTCTTGCATGCTGCCATTGACTCCATTATCATCTGAGGGGGACAATAAAATCAATGATCAGCAATTCATTTGACGTCAAACGTGCTTTGCGATTCATGGCCGTCTCAATGGGGCTGGAAGCACTCAATAGCATGGAAAATTATTATCAACAAATGCTGGAAAATGGAATCAATTTTTCACTCTAATGCACAGATGGCGGACAATTTAAAGAGAATCATCATCAGCTCTATTCAGGTTTTCATCTTCCATTTTCATCATATGCAAAATTCCGTGCGTGAAAGTTTAACAGTGGCGGCAGAAGACTACACGTGTGCATAACTGCATCCATTCAAGTGCACCTCGAACATTTTGGGGGCCACCCATGGTTTAGGAGTAAAGGCCACAATGTCACTGTTCATCTCTCTAATATCAAAATATCAAATTGAGGCATCAAAATGCTCACAAATACTTTAAAACAACACAAATATTTATTGAATATTTTATGCTGGTGTGTGTGTAAGTGTGTGTGTGTGCAGCAGGCTCAAGGATTTATCACCTGGGTTACACAGTGTTAAACCGCAGCCGTTCACGATGCAGCTCTCTTGGCAGTAACCCGTCAGCTCTGTGGACGGTAGAGGCAGATCCAATGGGCCGTTGGGTGCTACTGAAGCCTTTTTAGTGAAGGTGACGGGGATGATGGAGCTGGCTGTCACACACAGAAGATACCACAGATTAGAACAGGATCAGTCAACACATGGCCTTGGTTACTCATTATCTGCAGTGATGTTGATTGGCCTATAGGTGGCACTTTAATATCTTCAGCTGCAGAGTCAGTCAGATGTGAAATTTCATCCTGATAAGTATCTGGACGAGCTGAGCTATTTTTTTTTCCAGGATTTTATTTTTGTGTGTAGACTCCAAAAAGCTCAGCGTGACTCAATATTAAATCGATACCGCTTGAATTTGAATCAAACGCACACACACACACTCCTGGAGACCTGAAAGGTTGGTTGTAAAAAGTTTGTAGTTTCCTTTTTCACAGACAGAAAGAGGTTGTGGTTGGATTTGACTCACAGCAGCCACAAGAGATTCCAATGGTGTCAAGTTTTCAGGGCGGAAAGACGCATCAAATACTTCAGCAGAATTTCGTCAATCCTCCCATGTGGCATAAATTGCTTCTCTTCTTATGTATGCTCGGCTTCTTCCAGTCATCAGTTTGCCAATATTGGAGTCCATTAAATCTATCAACAGCAGCTTTCTCTGTGACACTGTAAATGTTGCATAGCCACCTTTCAAAGCTACAAGTAAAGCTGGATTAAACAACGAGACAAAGCTGGAGAAACTATATTTTTTCATTTTGATTTGATTAATTGCAAATTTGTTTGGTAACATGCATCACAAAAGCATAGCATGGCTTAAAGCGTGCCCCTGCATCATTATCAATCTTGTCCAGCATCCTTGTAGAGACATGATATAATTACAACAAACAGGGACCCACAGCTCATTTTACGGCCCCTATAATGGGTTAAAGAGGTTAAAGTTCTAGACTATAATTTCTCCTACTCACACTGAAAACATCTTCCTCAGCATGTGTGAGCTGGAGGTTTCCACATCATAAAGGTGGTGATGTCACAAACTCCTGCTTGTTACGTCTTTCGCTCAGATTTAATGTGAAACTCTTGATGGAAATTCTCGCACGTGCATCATTCTGCCCAGCAAAGCTCAGACATGACAGTAAAGTAAGAACCTACTAAAAAACCTAGTAGCAACGTGCTTTTCCAGAAAACAACTCTTTATTTTTTTCTGTGTAGTCCATCAGCCTTAAGCAGTTTTGAGTGGAATCAGTTTGTTAGTAGAAACAGTGCTTTGAGCAGCACAAATCAGATTCACTTCATCTTTCTTCTCATGGGCTGGCAGGAATCGGATGTCTCAAAAACTTAACCAAAACCAAAACTACGCTCATGGCACAGTACTACTATGAGAAGGAAAATATGTCTTTAGGTGATTTGCGCGAAATGAACTCTTTGAAGATACCTACACGCTGATATCTTCAGAATTAAAGGAAAGATAACAGAGAATTTTCAGCTGTGACTCATTGACTTCAGTGTGCAATCTGTCACGATATTCATCTGAACTTTACTAATTGCTGCAAACGTAGCCGATGTCACCACAAATCTATTCTAACGCGGCCTTTTAAAACTGACACCTGGCACTTCTCAGATTGACGGAGCAGCACACTTGCTCTTGAAGCCCGTCCTTCTCTCGTTCACTGTATTTCATCTGTAGATTCCAGTATTGGCACACTGCTTCAGTGGAAATACAGTAAATGTCAATGAAATACGACGTCAGCCAAAACAATCAATTAAGGGACTGTGCCTCATACGCAGGTTCTGTTTCTCAGTATGAGTTAGCTGCCTGTGAAGTGTGCGTCACATTGTACCAGATAACTGTGTCAGTCTGAATGTGTACAGGATGTGGTTTCCCCATTCAGTTTGTCATGTTCGCTTAGCATCTTGTTTCACAGCTCCTCATTTGCTTGGGTTTTACGAACTCTGAGATATTCTGCTTTTGTGCAAAAAACAGAAAATACACTGCTTTTACATAAATGAACTCTGGACCACACTTAATTTGAATTAAAATAAGAAAACCAGGTATGCAAAAGAGCTTTCTTTCTTTTCTTGTTTTTTCAAACTAAATCCACTGTAAAGGAAACAGTGGGTGGGTATGTTTGAAGAGATAAGCAGTGACCTTCAACTGTATGGCTTTAAAGCAAACTGTGTCTCACAGTTGTGGCTAACAGCATGCGTAGACTGACTGCGCGTAGGCAAGCCAGTACACTGCTTCCTCGCCTCTTTTGGAAGACGTTTTTTTTTAAAAAATTTTTGAAGTATGAGAGCTGAAGTGCTGCGAAAAACAGTGATGAGACAACACCTACTAATGTTACACAACACACTCACCTGCTTTGTATGACTTGCGCTTTTCCCTCCAGCAGATGAGACCAAACAGGACGAGTGCGGTCAACACGAGACCTGACCACAGGCCTGCGGGTAACATCCAGTGACAATCTGATAAACACAGATGGAGAGACAGAGAGGGGGTTTTACAGGGACCCAAATACATATTTAATAGGTTTTCCTACTAAGACAAGTCACTTCTGGTAAATAAACTGGGAGTAAGTGATCAGCTCCTGTTTTCTCATTTCTAATAATGTCAAGCGATTAATCAATGAAATGACTGCGACTATAAAAAAAAAAAAGACTAAAATGCTTCCTGCAATTTCCGACAAACTAAGACGAACTATTATGAATGAATATTATTTCAGAATTTCACTCAGTTATTAGTAAATTATGATCACATGAGGATGAAGCTACACAGTTACACCTCATTTGAGTTTATTTAAACAGGTAATAAGCATTTTATAACACACTTTAATATAGTAAGACTAGTTTTTAATTATAGTCATTTTAAAAGTTTATGAATGTATTAATGTCAACAATTAGAACTTCCTTTATGGAGCGTCTATAACTGATGTAGAAACAGGTAAAGCACTTATTGATTATTTATACACATATACATTTCATTTTTGAAACTGTATAAGTCAACATGTAATGATGTACACACACACACACAATATTAAGCTATAATGTTATGACGTGTTTGATGTTGACATGCTTCATAAAAGGGCATTAGTAATCATACTCGGCTTACAACTACATTAGTGTGTTTTAGATGATAATATATAGATGGTATTAAAGTAGTGTTAAAGAGTGTTGCTGCTGTCTCCTCTGCGCCTGTGGTTTGAATAGATTTTTCCTTTTGTACTATGAAAAAGTTTTGTTTCCAGGTTAAAAAAAAAAGTATTGCACACATGTGTCACAGGTAGATTTTCCATCTCTTAGATCTGTATATTGAGCTTTCTTCAAGTGTTTCGCTACTTTTCTGACTGGATTCCACTGAATGAAAAGTTTCAGACAAAAAGACTGTGATAACTTGAATGTAGACTTTCACTTCTGGTAAACAAAACTTTTTACATGATTTGTGTTCTGTTTCTCTTGATACGTCTCAAATGATCTGTCTGAACACTACCAGACAAGCTGTTGAATTGCAGAAGTGATTATATATGAGCATGACTAGTGGAGCATGACTCTGGGGATGGTGGTGTCAAGTGATCAACCACTTTGGTCCACACCACAATACCTCAGCCTCCTGCAATCTTTTTGGTGGTCCTATGACTTTTCATCCTGGTTTGTCTGGTACCTAATACCTAATGACTAATGACATCCCCAAAAAGCCTCAGCTGTACTTTATTTTTAGTGCAATTACAGAATGTTGAAAACAAAATGTTGAACATGGTGAACATTATACCAGCATGTTAGCATTGTCAGAGCTTGTTTACATGCTCACATTGGCATCTCAAAGCACCATTGTGCCTAAAATCCATCATGGCTGTAGACAGAACTATTCAAGTATTACAGCTCCCTCACTGATGCCAACATTTTGAGACAGACTAAACCTGTTTCTCTCTTTCTCCAGAGCCCTGCATCCACTCTTGGCTTCAACCTCCACAAACTCTCTCATATCCTTCCACTTCTACCTTCCTCCCTGTGTGGCTGCTGGAATAAATTTGAAGCCCTGGTACCCTGAGCTGTGAAGGTGAGACCTGCCTGACACAGTCCCTCACTCACGGACACCTCCACTCAAACTTGAGTCCTTAAACCTACAACAACTGATTTAACTGAGTTGTGGCATATCATCAGAATTTAAGTTGACATGGTAAAACTTGATATCAAACGCTTCCTTATTTACACATCCAGCAGTCACAGAGAATCACAACCATTCATTTGGAGTTTCTGACATTTTACGCTCTCTCTCGGGAATGATCTGTACAACTTCTGCTTCCTCTCCCAATAACTCGGTCATATGACATATAGAAACTAAAGGTCAGCAGGAACTCACTGAATCACCGAGAGCATCCGTTGCATTGCATAAGTTCTTTTAAAGCTAAAGGATTTTAAGATCTGCAGAGGTGATGCACATTTGAAAAGATGATGCCTGAAGGTAAAAAATAAACACCTACGAGATTTTAAGTCCCCGCAGATGGCATTGTTTGTTATGGTTCCTGGAGTTTTCAGTACTCTTCCAATGTCCTCGCATCTGAAAACAACATGCAAAGACAAATATAAATATCCACATATTGTAAAGTATTTCTATGAACTCTAATGGGGAAAATGAGGATGTTATTTTCATGTGTATGGGCATGTGTAAATATAAATATGTTAGATTCTCAGCTCTGGGACCAGTAAAGGAATATCTTATCTTATGTTTGTCCTAATAAAACTGCTGACCTACTCAAAGGGATGTATAAAAATGTCAAGCCTTCCCTACAGTGTGGCTGAGTTACAGGAGGTGTCTCGTGGGATGTTTCGGGGTTTGTAGACCGAGGATGTTAACCGAAACAAAACCAGTCATTTCTGCTGCGTTTGTCAATGAATGACTAATGAATGATTCAGTCACATTGGGTCACATTGTGTGCATCGACATCCTCCCTCAGCTTTAATAATAACAGTAATCATGGAGACGGCAGGCTGACCTGGTATGTGTTTGGCAGGGTGAGTGGAAATCTGTGACGTTGCTGTAGGTCCCCTCTTTGCACGGAGCGCAGATTGTGTCGGTCGTGCGATTAGCTGCAAGAAAGAATGAGATGTGGAGACTTTCCAGCTGCCAGTGTGTACTTTGGTTTGGCAAGTTGTAAATGCGCACCTGATAATTTATTTTGCATTTTACAATGGAAGCGTACCTTGAACCTCGACCCCTTCACCCACACCGCAGAAGCTCACTGGCCGGCAGTGGTCACAGTGTTCATTACTGCAGTAGAAACCAGTCACACACCCGCACACTGTGTCCTTCTGAGCCGTGCAGTCCTTTTCTTTCCTCTGGTTGTTAGCTGAAAGAGTGAAAGAGAGATACAGTCTGTCCTGGAAGAGGGATCCAGCAAGAAGCAAGATAGCCACTGGCAACTGGCAACAACTTCAAAGATAAAAAATTAGACTATTATTCCATTTGTTCTGAGTATAAACTCCTCTCATACAAACTCCTAATTTTAGGACATATATTATTGGCTGGACTTGACTTCAGTAATGAGGAAGTTAAATCTTTAACAAAACTTTTCCCCCTTCTATTTCCACACTGTAAAACATTCCTTAAGTTCCTCCGCTGCCTTAGAAATGCAACAGAAGTGAACTTGAATAATCAGTTCAAATTCTTCTTGTGAGCTGTGAAAATGTGAAACCGACTTTAATCTAGATCACAGGTAGATTTGGCTTTGAGATATATTTTTAAGTTTTCATTTCACACACAGCTGTCAGTGCTGCTGCTGCCACTGTTGCACCAGAAATACTGTAAAGACAATACACTGCAATACACTTAAACTTTGTTTAACTGAAAGTGTGCGAGGGTTGATTACTTTCAAGGTTTTTAAAATCATCTTATTACAATCATATTTTCATAGGTTTGTTCCATCAAACTACATTATGGATAAGTGAACTATTTGAATCAAACACTCCTATGGTTGCACCACTCAATGAAATGATTCCAGGTATCTTGTGCATCATTTCATATGACTTTCTCCAAAATTTGTCAGACTTGCTATTTTTCAAAACTGAAAATTGTGAACAAAGCTTTTCTATACAGATGACCCTGACTGACCTTACTGACAGGTTAAGTGAGGCAAATGGCAAAGAGGAAATTTTTAAAAAGTGGATTTGTGCATGTGAATTGTGCATACGACTATACTCTATTGAAAAAAGGCAGCAGGGGGGAGAAGAGGAAGGAACTCTTTGTGTTTGCAGTACAGGAAAAGTGTGTATGCATGTACAGTGCGGTGTGTGACTTACTGGAACTGCATCCCTTGCAGACTTGACATTTGCTCAAGTGATTTTTTGTGGCTGTGAACAGCCCGCGTCCACACTCAGCACACTCGGTTGTCTTCGTGCCGTCGCACTCTGCTTTCACATACGACCCTGAAAAGAATTGAGAAAACAGGAGATGCACAGAAAAATCAGTCGGGCTGGTTTACAAAAAGCTGAAATTCAACACAGATGAGCGGTTTATGTTGTTTTGTGGTTACCCAAAAAGAAATTAAATGTTAGTTATTGAAACTTTCTGATGTTGACTGACCTGCGTGGCAGCGACTGCAGCACCTCCCGTCTTTACTGGCGTACTCCTCATTTGTGCAGTTCACCTGAGCCATTTGCTGCCCATTCGTTTACAGGCTTCTTCTACACCCCTGAATCCGCTCCCGACCTTTGAAATAACTGCTGTTTGATTTATCTAAGTTCACAGAGTTTCACTCAAGGTGCAATATCTGCTCTCTTCCTCTTTTTCTGATGTTCACTCGTTCACCGCTCAGTCCTCTGTCTGCCCTCTCTCTTTCTGCTGTCTGATCCGTCTCTCACTACATGTACTGTATGTTTCCCCTCCTTACACTGCCTTACCTAATTCTCATGCCTTTTCTAATCCTACACAGTGGAAAACCCCAGTGACCCTTCTCTGCTGTTTTCCCCTCTCTCTCTTTCTCTCTCTCTCTCTCTCTCTCTCTCTCTCTCTCTCCCCCTCTCTGTCTGTCTCCGTCTCGGTCTCTTTTTCTGTCTCTCCTCATTTCCTTCCTGTGTTAGCCCTCTCACTGCTAGGTAAGCTGTGTGTGTGTGTGTGTGTGTGTGTGTGTGTGTGTGTGTGTGTGTTTCCGGAAAGCTACAGGACCAAAGGTTGATTTTGGTTGGTACACAAAGCAAAGCAGCACAATGAAACATTTCCTTTTTCCTCTACACCCCTTCCTTTCACTGCATCTCCATTGTTTCCACTGAACCTTTGTCCCAGTGCTGCGAAAGATGTCGTTGAGCCAAAACTGCGATGATATCATGTAGTAATAGTGGATCTGAAAGTGTCCTCCTGCCATTCCACTTACCCACAGCCACTCCTTTGTTACTACAAACATGCAAAAAACAATCTACAAATAGATGTTTAAAATGCCTACGTTGGCAAAATATGAGGGCGAGGAAAAGGGGGGTAGCACGGAAGGGCGAGGGATAGAAAGTGAATTATTAAGAAAAGGGGAAGGAGAGATGGTGGGGCAGTTTATTCGTGAAGAGATTTGATCGGGTCATGATGTTACGATTAAGGTGAGTTTGGATTTTTATTATAAAAATTACAATATTGCATCATAATGATTTGCAAAAGAGGCATGGAGTGCTTGTAAGATGGATGGATGTTAATGGATTTGATTATAGCATTGTCATTTTGTTCAGTGTAAATTTTCTCTGGATCTCACATTAAACGATACATTTTTTTCATTTACTTGTATTTCCTCCACTTCCTCCTCCTTTCCTTTCCCCCCTTCCCTTGAATTTCCTTATCCGCCACACTTTCCCTCAGTCTTCTGTTTCTCCTGCTCGCCCACCCGGCCTCCTCAACGCTGCTGGGATGGGTGGATTCTCCAGGGTATCCCAGTGGATACTCGCCCCATGCCAGTCTAAACTGGAGCAGGTGTGCCCCCAAAGGTCACACCATCTCCATCAGGCTTATCCACCTGGACCTTGAGGACAGTCAAGATTGTGAAAATGATGCCGTGAAGGTCAGGGGTCAAAATAAACTTTAAAAGCTTCTGCTTTAAGAAACGCTGTTATCATATCGTATGCAACATAATTTTGTCTTTTTCCAGGTCTTTTCAAATGAAAACCTCATTGCTGTCCTGTGTGGAAAAAGGGAATTTGAGGAGCTCCAGTCCACTATAAACCCCTCGCTCTTCTCCGCCCCGGGTGGCTGCCTCTCTCTTGTGTTCCACTCCGACTACTCAAACACCAAGAGGCACACCGGCTTCAGAGGCTTTTATAGCGATCAAGGTGAGACGTAGAGAACAGCAAGTGAAATGCTGACTTGTATTAGTCATACAAAACTCTAATGTATTTGTGCCTAGTTCATTTTTCCGTGTTCCCCAGTTTCTATGTGTATGTATTTCATTATTCTGAATACTTGTTTTGTTCAGGAGGTAATTTTTTAGGCAACAATTCACAGTGGTTTACAGCTGACTTTGAAATGGTTTGACATGTTTTTCATGTCATAAATGAAAAAAAGCAAAACTAATCAGTGCCCATATTTTGTCAATCATGAGTTGTGTCTTATTTTCAATTTGTAAATTCAAGCATGTCATAATTTTAGAAATAGACAATAAATAAAATAATAATAATAATAATATTAATAAATAACTAAAGTACATTTTTCTAAAAAGTGTTGAGCAATAAGGCAATAGTTTCAATTCAAGGGTGGTGACTGGGCTGCACAGATTAATGTGTCATCTAAATCCTCAGTTAATGCAATCTTGGCTCTACAGTGCAAAACGAGTTTCGCAGAAATAATGGGAAAATCCTGCATGTATACAATAACTTGTGATTGTGGTGTCCAAGAGATATAACATGTTGATGCAAGCATTTGACAGGCCCAGGCCAGCTGTCCACCTCTCCTTTCAGTGTTAACAGCTATTTATCATTTAATCCTCTGCAAGAAAGCAAATAAGTGTATTTTTGACACACAAATGTCAAGGTCTTTTTTTAAGAGGTCAGTTTTATGGATGTTGCTACATGTGCATGTCTGGTGGTTAAAGGAAATGCAACTTTGAATAAATGAATCATCACCATTAAAGCAAAATGATTAAGGCAAAAAAAAAAATGCACTAGAGCTTCTACTGAAGTTCAGTTTCAGGTCTAGATGATAATGAATATCTCTTAATCTGTACCACTACCTGGTAGAAGAAAAGTACAGAGATGAGGAAGCTGAAAAACCACCAAAAGAGCAAACAGCTTAATTTCCGATGAATCCTTCAGTGTTTTGTGCAAGATGCTTTTCTACATGTGACCTTTTAATCACTTTGCTCCCTCAGACTTTGACGAATGTCAGGATGATCCCGACAACGGATGCACGCAGTTCTGTCACAACTTCATTGGCGGGTACTACTGCTCCTGCCGACACGGTTACCATCTGGACAAGGACAAACACACTTGCACCGGTACAAATAATCTCATTATGATAAACGGGGCACAGAATGAGACGAATCAATGAGGAAGGAACAAAGCTGAAACGTGAAGTGAAAATGGGCAAAATAAAGGAAGCAGAAGCAGGCACACACACGGGAGGAAAAGGGAAGAGAAAGAAGGGCACTGAATGAGAAGGAGGCTGATTGTGTAATATTTTTTGATTATGTTAGTTGAAATAATGGTCATGACATTGAACTCTTGTCTTCAACACAGTGAGCTGTACTGAGGATCTGTCAGGGATGAACACAGGTGACGTGTCCAGCCCGTCCTGGCCTGCTTCATACGCAGAGAACGCCAACTGTCAGCACACCATGTCTGTGGAGGACCACCTGCAGCTGGAGCTACATTTCTCTGATGATTTTGATGTGGAGCAAAGCCCTGAAGGACAATGCATAGATGCATTGAGGGTAGGTGCTGAGTCAGAATATGTAAATGAAGGTGTGCCCTTCTAAAATTAATAATGCTACAGAGCAGGAAACAAAAGAGGAAGTTCAGACGAAGCTGTTGAAACTGTGGATTTGACAGCTTGTACACATCACATATAACATTTTGTAATTTCTTCAGATTCCGGAAAAATACTGGAAAACCACATTCAATACATTAATACATTAGAAGTCGCCTCCTCTTTACCTCAAGGTCAGGCTTCAGGGATTTACTGATGCAAAAACCTGTTGTAGTTGTGCTGCCTTTGGACCGTTTATGTTCACCACCCTTCGATTAGTGCTTTTGCATAGAACTCATCAAGTTCATCACTCTGCACTTGTTGGAGATCGACCCATACAAAGTTTTTTGAAGTTCTCTTATCCGATGAGGCTCATCATACATCATGCAGAGTTCTCAGAAGGGCGAGGGGAGGGGAAGGGGAAGTGGAAGTCCTATTGCTATCTATATGTCCTAATTATTGCTTATCATCTGAGGGCTTTTAAAGACCCCCCCCCCCCCCCCTTTTTTTTTTAACATAAGGCTAATTTCTCCCCTTTCTTATTAACCTTTCCTGGTTTGTAACTTTGGTTGATATATGCTTGATTAATAATTCCACATGTTTGATTAAGTCTCCCTCACACAGGATGTATGAATATATGTCCCATCAGACTTGGTATTTTAAACCACTCAGGATACATTAAGATTTTACACAACATTATCAGCATCTGGACACTGCAATATTTCTCTATTATTGACTGCTGTATTAAAGACATTCCTGTGTAGCGTTGGCTTTATGTCTAAGCTCACGATCTCACTGGAAAACAAACTGTTTTCTTACAGGCTACACTACACTCCAAACCCAATTGAAAATTCAATTTAACTAATTATGAAAACAGTGATGCACCAGTGTCGATTTAGCTGAAATTTAGGGTGAATACTTGTTACACATATTGCTGGAGAACACACATCCATTCATTTGATAATGTTACCAGGTTGTGTTTGTTTGCAGATTGAGACTCCCTCTGGCACCCTGGGGCCGTTCTGTGGCCACACACCTCCTCCATCTCCCCTCCTCACTCACGCACATCATGTCCAAATCCGCTTCACCTCTGATGGCTTTGGCACTAACAAAGGCTTCAGTCTCCACTTCAAAACCAGAGGTACTGCAGCCTCCTGACACAATGGGATAAGAATGTTTGTTATGAAGTTTGTTGAAAAGTGATCACAAATTCTTCTTCTTTTCACATGTTAATTGCAGACAAGGTGTGTCCAGCAGTGGTGACCCCACACTCCACTGCGACTCCTCAGAAACCAGAACACCCTCAGGGCCAAACAGTGACAGTCACATGTGATGTTGGATATGTTGTAAATACTGTGAGTGCACAGAGAACCAGGAGCTTTAAAACCTTTTTTTGTTATATTTAAGCCACTATTGAGCTGATTATCTTCTTCTTTTGCAAAGTAGAAAGGCACCCAGACCCTGTCATCACAGTATGTGGCGACATGCCAGAGCACAGGAGTATGGACTCCCAATTACATCTGTGAACGTGAGTCTGACTGTAACCAGTTTCTGCTTGTTTTCTGAAAAAATGTTTTTTTTTCCTCACACTGTCTTTCACAATGCTTTTTCCACATATCCTCACATGTAGCGGTGGATTGCGGTTTTCCTAACATCCCAGAAGATGGCATCCTTCAGCTGGTGGACTCAGATAACCTACACACTCAGTATGGAGACCAGATCCAGCTTCAGTGCAGTTCAAAGTATTACATACTGGACGGAGATGGTGAATATACAAAGCTTTTCAGTTTTCTTTCCTGATCTAACCTTTAAGAATGCAAAGTTTTCTGCTTTTATTTATGTTTTCCTCAATCTTTCAGACTCATACACTTGCAATGACAATGGTGAATGGGAATCAGATAGTGGCAAGACGGAGATGCCAAAATGCATTGAAGGTACAGTTTTCAATTTTGTCTTATATTTTCTGTTGTTAGCCATCATTCCTTTGGAGATGTTTACTTTTGCATGTGAAACTACTGATGAATCTTTGTATGTTTCAGTGTGCGGGAAGCCTGAAAAACATCCCGCAAGTGCAGGCAGAATTTTGGGAGGTAAGAATGCAAACATGGGAGAAATACCTTGGCATCTTTTGATTAAGGAGCCGAATAGAGGAGGAGCATCACTGATCAATGACCGATGGGCCGTCACAGCTGCTCATGTTGTGGAAAATGTGGCGGAAAACTCTTTGCGCATGTATGGTGGACTGGTAGATGGAAGAACAACATCAAACAGGTTGTCTAATGTGGTAGTCATGGACAGTGAGAGGATCATAATCCATCCCAACTATGTCAAGGGCATCGAAGACCGCACCAATTTTGACAATGATATTGCTCTCATCAGATTAAGTTCCAGGGTGAATTTAGGCCCAAACCTCCTTCCTGTTTGTCTGCCAGAGCCAAACAGGAGCTGGGTGGAAAATGAACAAGGCACAGTGTCAGGCTGGGGGAGGACAGAAGCGAGGGCTAATGTTTTTGCCACTTCTTTCATGCTAAAATATGCTCATATTGGGGCCTACCCCCTTTCAGAGTGTGAAAATACACCTCTCACAGCAAGGAACAAACGCATGACTTTCACTAATAACATGTTCTGTGCTGGAGCACCGGGAAAGGACAGCTGCCAGAAAGACAGTGGAGGCCCATTTGTTTTTCCTATGTTAGCTGAGGGTCAAGGGCCTTATCATCTGGCTGGCATTGTGTCCTGGGGACCCCCATGTCGTGACAGGCAGTACAAGGGTTATTACACCAAGGTGGAGAATTACGTAGACTGGATTAAGGAGACAATAAATACGATCGAAAACTCTTAGAGGAAAGATGAGGGAGAAAATAATTTGCTAATAACCATCATAGCATAATCCATATCAGGACTGATTCAAATATGAAAATAATGACTATAATCTTGTAATCAAATGTACCAACATTAATAACATCAAGCCGTGATCACCTTCATACCTATGTTATGAATTTGAAAATCAACTGCAGAGAGTGTGTGATTTAATCAATTTTATATCATATTGTATTTTTGTTTTTTAATCATTAAGAGCTCAGATACACACTAAAACATACATTAATACTTAATAATGAATTCTTTATTAATATATATAAAAAAATTTCTCTACTGTGATTCATTCAAATATATAATGGTATGAAGCCTACAACATCATGTAGGGAAACATTGTGACATGTTTGGAATTAGTATCTCAATATTGATATGGCACTTTTCCCATTATTGATATATATCATGATATAGCAATATATAGAAATGTTTTTAATAAATCCAAGTGTTTATCAGTGCAATGATTCTGTGACAATGCACTATGTCGGACAAGTGTTCTCACATGTATAATAATCACTTCAATAACTAATGTTGTTGTTTTAAATTAGTATTTTTTTTTATCAGTGCAATGATTCTGTGATAATGCATTATATCGGACAAGTGTTCTCACATGTATAACAATCATTTCAATAACTCATGTTGTTTTAAATTAGTATTTGTTCAGTTCTTTAAATAAACTCAAATCAGATGTTCAAATCATAAGCAGCTGAAACAGTTATCTTCATTTATATGACACCTGGAGTAAAAACACACAGTCCTGTTTACACCAACAGTCTGGGAATAGCTATACATGAGAAATGCACATGTGATTTTTTTGCATGCAATCCTTTTCACCACTTCATGTGGCCACCTTTAAAATAAATAATGGATTTGTTACCTCATCTACAAACAAATATTAGTTGCTCTCTTAAAAAACATGGTTCTGATGTTCCTCTTCACATCCTCATGTGAGGCTGCAGAACAAGTAATGCTCTGCTACCATGTTGTGGTAATGGACTAAAATTATTGTTGTGGTTATTTTTACTATTATATATTTTGCCCTGTATATATTTATTGCAGACGTTGCTTTTATATTTGCATGTATGTGTTTCACTTTCACCTTTTGATGTAGCAGGACCATCATTTCTTCGTCTCCATTCAATCAACCACAGTGACATAGTCAGACGTGGTATTTTATTTTGATGTTGCTTTGAAGACCATGTGCTCAGATTAGTATACTACTAACTATGCTTTGACATGGCGTGACAAGCAACACATTTCAATCAGCCTGATCTAATGTTATGACACTCAAATGTTTCACCAACATGTCTGCATGGTCTGAATAGAGGCAGAAAAAAAATCTAATAGCTCCCTCTAATGGCAAATATACACACAATCGGTTATATTCTAAGTTCATCTTAGTGGAGAATAATTTTTTAAAATGAGGTGACTTTACATCTCTCTTGCATATTTCAAGATCTTACTAATTCTCTTTTGGAAAGAGAATTTATTTCCAGCATTGACCCTTTTTCTCTGCAATGCAAAGTCAAGCGCTCTTTTGATTTTGCCAAGACAAACAAGGATTATTCCTGGCATTTACGCAGTGAGTTGCTAAACACTGGAAACAACACACTTTGTGGCATTAATGTTTCACTTGATTGTGAGACATTTGCTCCTGCAGCAGCCGATCAGTTCCCTCCCGGGTTTAGCATTTAATGCAGAGATGGGTTGGATCTCCTGGATCATCTGGTAAGTTCAGATGGAATTTTAAACCCATTTGTAGGTTGTACTTACTAAGTTTCTTGTCATGAATTTCTAGCTTCCTTCCAAAATCCACAGCATATACCTGCTATAATTGTGGAGCTGCTTCTTATATTAATGTGCGTTATCCTTTCTACAGCCAATATTTCAGATGAACAGTATAGGCTGACTGAGTGATCCGTCTCAGTATGCCATATATAAAGCCCCAAGAATATTACATGGTTGCGACAGTTGCAATGACTGTGTCACTTTGTTTGCTCTCTCTCTGTTTGCATCAACTTTGGACCAGCGGCTCAGACAACCACAAACCGATAAACAGATCAATCTCTCCTGTTTTTAGGTTTCTGTATGTATCAGCAAGTGAGGGCCGGCGCCTGCCAAGCTCAGAGCCTGTGATGTATGGGGAAGTCCAGTCCCCCCAGTATCCTCAGCCTTACCCCCCCAACCTGCTGCAGCAGTGGGACCTCAGCGTGCCCGAGGGCTACCAGATCCGACTCACCTTCACGCACCTGGACATTGAAGCTTCCGCAGGCTGCCATTACGACTCCCTCACAGTCAGAGCCACATTTCAACACACAATATCACAAACAACTGATTAGTGTTGTGTTTGAGTTCTAAACTTGGTTCGAGGGCAGTTTTGACAACCTGACTCAGGATTGAATATTGATGACTCGAACTCTACCGAGAACACATTCTCTAGCAACAATATACGTACATGTTTCTCTGGTATTGCAAAGATGTGCTTTGCTGTATGTATGGAAAGAATAAACTAATTTTCTAGATTAGTTAAACTCAAATGCCTTTTTGGAGGTGAGCTTAAACCTACAATCATTTTTTGATTTTTATTTGGCCACTTGGAGGCAGTGTAACAAGTTGTAAACACAACATTGAGCAACAGTATTATTCATGTGGAGTTGTCCATCTGGCCACCAGACAAATGTTAGTCCAATATTCACTTTACTTTTAGCTCTGTTTTGGTCTCCACCAACTCCAGATGGAAATAATAAAATCCTAACCAGCATTTGTACAATAAATAACTTTCCAAATACTTCTACATAAGTGAAACACACAACATTTTCTCATCATGATTCTATTCTCTATTCATGATTTTGTCCCTTATATGGTCCTTCAGCTTCTCTATGGTGAAAAGGTTCTTGGAAAGTTTTGTGGCCGTGATAATTCTGATGATGGGCATCATCCTGGCAGCGAGCCCCTGTTGTCTCCAGGAAACAAACTCACCCTCATTTTCCAGACGGATGAAAACAACCCTGAGCGCCACCAGAATGTGGGCTTCTCTGCTCAATACCAGGCAATAGGTAGCACTTATCCACCTTCTGTCAGCTTCACTCTTCTACTATTGAACCACATCAGACTAACTTAATGTCTCTTTTACTATCAGACATAGACGAGTGTTCTGGACCAGAACCTGCCGATGACTCAGGTCCGCTCTGCTCTCAGATCTGCCTCAACACCCTCGGCTCATACCTCTGCTCCTGTCACCACGGCTTCGAACTTCGCTCAGACCAGCGCACCTGTGTGTGTGAGTATTGTGCAGATACCTGTCACGATGCAATATAATTCAACAGCACCATGAACTGCAACCTACAACAGTGTCCGATTTCTTAAATATTTGATTGAAGTTGATAGTATTGTATTATCAAGCAAGCAAAAGTTTGATCTGATCTTCCTTGTACCACTGGCCAGTATCCTGCAGCGGTGGTATATTTGATGAGCCAGAGGGACATCTGTTCAGTCCAGGATACCCTAACCCCCCGCCTCACGCTGTGTCCTGTCAGTACATCATCTCTGTAGAATCTGGCTTCACTGTGTCTCTCAACTTCACCGACAACTTCCAAATCGAGAGCGTGGACACTGAGCAAGGCCCAAACTGTTTCCATCACTGGCTCCAGGTAATAACAAGCAGCTTTCACACTTTTGCACTAAGCAGACGTTATTAAGAAAATGAGCTGTGTACTTCTCTCTTTAAAGCTAACCACTCCAGGCAAAGAGCCCAGAAAGCTGTGTGGTGGAAAGAGTCCAGGTGTGATAATGACAAACTCCAACACGGTCACGCTGGACTACCACACTGATGATGAAGGCCAGAGCAGCGGCTGGAGCCTGGACTACAGCACACACAGTGAGGGAGAGAGCAATGAAACAAAAAATTCCATTTAATTAAACTGCAATTAATGGTCCTTCCAGTGAAATACATTGTCCGCCATACTGTCTGACACTTACAGTTTGATCACTATAGTTAAGCACCTGATGTTACATGTCTGCTTGTCTTTGGTGTTTCCAGGAGTGCAGTGTCCATTTCCTGGCAATGTGGCTCAGGGCAGGGTCACGCCTATCTTGACTGAATATCTCTACAGAGACCACATCTTTGTGCGCTGTGACCAAGGATACAAACTGATGATGGTTCGATGAAACTTACAATCCACAGAGGGCACTTGTATATTTGTCATTATGTGAGATAAAAAAAAAGGATTGGGCTGATATTTCATCTGTTCCCATCTGTTCTCTGTCAGGATGGACAGGAGATAGAAAGTTACTCTACCATGTGCCAAAACAATGGACAATGGCACCTCCCTCTGCCAGAATGCCACAGTACGTTAAAGCCCATAAAATTGCAAAATGAGCAGACACTTATGTTTGATTCAACCACAAATTAAGTCTTCAACATGTGCTTGTTTTGTTCCCCTGCAGTAATTGATTGTGGAGAACCCGCACCTTTGCTGAACGGAGGAGTGACCTTCCTGTCTGGCTTTCAGAACCAGTACCGCTCTGTCGTTCAGTATCACTGCAACGAACCATTTTACTCTCTCCTTGGGGGCATTAACGGTGAGATATTTACACACATGTTCTATGATATTACAGATTTTTCCTACCAGCCACTAGTTTCCAAGCAGACTCCTGAAACTTGGTGAACTGCATTCATTTTCCTCTGTGTCACATTATCATTGTGTGACAATGCAGTTTAAGTTCAGACTGATTTCTCCACCGCATTGCCTCTTACTCATAATGTACAAGACACAAAAACTTCAGCAAGATTTGGAAGTTTTCATGTATGTTTTTAATGGAAACCAATGGAAGCCAGGAAAAATATTTAACACAAAATATATTTTAGCATTTACAGATATTTTTAAAGCACAGTCTTGGTTAGCTGTGGAGTAATGTATATAAGATTATAGGTTATTGGGCTAAAAGATGTAAAGCTACTGGTGCCTAAACAGTAATGTCGCTGAAAAAGAGCTGCCCTCAAAGCATCAGCTGAAATAAAGATAAAGTTTTGTTTTCTCTTTGCTCTTCAGTTGTCTTCACCTGTGAAGCAGACAGAAAGTGGAGATCCAACAATGAAGTCGTCATCAGTCCAGTTTGTGTACCAGGTATTGCTTTTCCTAATTTAGTCCTAGTCTAGAATCTTTTGTTTAATTGGAACATGATGTGAAATTTTAGATGCACATGAACGTCTGTATCCCACCCAGTCTGTGGCCAGCCCACGAGACTCATCCCTGCCTATCAGAGGATCATTGGAGGCAGTGAAGCTCCAGAGAACACCATCCCCTGGCAGGTGTTACTGAGTATAGATGGACAGAGAGCAGGAGGCATGGTGATCGCAGACCGCTGGATTATGACTGCAGCTCATGTTCTCAGAGAGAAAGAAAACACAGTACCAAGCGAGGCTGTACGGGTAAGTGGGCTGCTATAGGTGTTATCTACATTGCCATTGCCTTCATGCTTTTGAAATGACATCTATTTCCTCTGTGCTTTTGATTTGCAGATTTACATGGGACTCACTAATGTTCAGACTCTGACAGCCTCTCCTGTGCATGCTGCTGCAGTCCGCCTTCACCCTGAGTATAACAACCCCAACGGCATAGACTTCAGCAATGACATTGCCTTGATCAAACTGCAAGACCCCATCACATTTAACTCAACTGTTATGCCAATATGTTTGCCAGCAGAGGACGCCACATACACCACGGGCATGATGGGGTAAAGAACCAACTTCTGGGTTTCAGTTCATAATGCTATATAATCCATTTAATATCATTTTATTTATTGTCACAGTGCAGTCCTTTTACCTTGCTTCTACTCTACCATCTTCTGGACAGGAGACTCAGATTTTCTTATTTCTACTAAATTTACCATACCTGTCTCTTCCACACTTTTTCAGGCTGGTGTCTGGCTTTGGCCTCACAGAAAGTGACCAGAGACGGATTTTAACTAACAAGCTGAAGTATGTGCAGCTCCCGGTGGTGGACCAGAGGACATGCAATGATTCAATCATTTTGTCAAAGAAGACAAAGACCAATGTACCAAGTCTGACAAATATGATGTTTTGTGCTGGAGTCCCTGAGGGTGGGAAGGACTCCTGCCAAGGTGACAGTGGAGGCCCCTTCGCCATGAGGGACAACGGACGTTTCTGGGCAGCTGGGATCGTCAGCTGGGGGGTTGACTGTGGACAGCAGGGAACATATGGAGTCTATACCAGAGTCAACAACTACCTGGACTGGATCAACAAGACGATGCAGGAGGACTGAAATTGACAGTAATTCATTACAACATGATGTGAAGGTTTTGCTGAAACAAAAGTAAAAGCAAAACATCTGCAATAAAATGAGGAAAGAGAGAAATAATTTTGCTTTAAATATACTCTTTCTGTAGTGTTACTGTACATTGTGTCACAAAAAAAAGATATAACTTGACCATCTAACGTCTACAATTAAATAAATAAAGAAAAAGGAGCAAGTTCTTCAGATAATCAAGCACAAATGTCTACTTGATGATGATGAGTACCATTTTCAAACTTTCCAGAATTTTTGAACGAATATCAGACTGATTTTAAAGTCATTGCTGCTGTATTTAATTCTCCTATTTTTGAATAAAGTGACATAATAAAGCCGTACATGTGCCTTTTCCTGCATGTATCTCAGTTAGTCATTAGTCATAGATCATCTCTGTAAAAAAATGATAACTGGATTCCACTTCAACAACAGTGGCATCTATCTTGATAAATGCCACTGCCTCTCCTTCCATTGACTGTTTTAGGTCTTCACTGTACCTTCATTCTGGGTCTTTTTTTAAAAAATTTAAACTATACGCACAGTCTGTTTTACTCTTTCATCTTGTGGTTAAGTTCAGCCATGTTCTTCTACAGTTCACACCTGCATTTATTTTTGCCAAGACAAACAAATGCTGGAGGTTAAATTCCATTGCAAACTACAACAAACAACAACCTGTGTGACATTAATGGTCCATTTGTGCGTGAGACGTTGCAGTCATGGGATGGCCCTGCTGTGTTATATGGTAGGCTTGATCTAATTTCATTTCACACATTTTAGTGAATTTTATTTATTTATTTCGCAGGATACACTCACTATTAGTATGAAACTACACTTCAGCTCTGACTATGAGCAGTGTTTAAGGTTGATTATAAATGATCAGCTTTTGATATATAGTAATACAATGTGGTTGCAGAAGTTAAAAATCATTGTGTCAGTGACACAATGATTTTTAACTTGTTTGTTTGTTCTGTTTGTTCTTTTGTTTGCATTGACTTTGGACTAGCAGCTTAGTTCCAACTCTCTGCTTCTGCACAATAATTCCAGGTTTCTGTGTTTATCAGTGAGCAAGTGCTGGGATCTGCTCGACTCTCCAACAGAAATACATGGGGAGATCCAATCCCCTCAGTATCCTCAACCTTACCTTCCCAACGTGCTGAAGCAATGGGCCATCTGGGTTCCTGACGGCTACCGGCTCCAGCTGTCATTCACACACCTGGATATTAAAGCTTCGCCAGGCTGTCATGAAGACTCTTTGACGGTGAGAACCACACTGGCAACTAATATGCCATATTCCAAACAATAGATCAGTGTTTTCATGCTCAAGTACAGACGCAAATTTCAGTATAATTTATTATGCAGCTTTGACCTGTCTAAGTGTCTCATGTCTTTTTTGCTTTTTGCACTTTTCAGGTTCTCTTTGATCAACAGGTCTTGGGGAAGTTTTGTGGTCAGGACAACTCAACCGATCATACAGGCAAAGAGCCGATCCTTTCTCAAGCCAACAGACTGGCTGTCATCTTCCAAACAAGTGACTTCACTCCAGAGCTCCAGCAGCACATTGGCTTCTCTGCCATCTACAATGCGACAGGTATTGATTACTTTCCTCTTCCTTAAATGCTTTATGTCCCCAAATCTTCAAGAAAAGTTCCACCTAAAACATGATTAGCACTGTGCTTATTCAGGCATTTTGGACATATGATTTTAAAAAGTCAAATCAAAATGTGCCTCCAAGATTTGTCTCCACAGATGCCATTATAACAGTCTTGTGCCAAACAAGAAACTTCTTCAAATTCTAAAAACTAAGCCAACAACACTACAAATATACATGAAGAACCAAAATTCTGCTTTAGGTCAGATTTGACCTTTAATAATCTTCTCATTATCAGACATAGATGAGTGTTCAAAACCAGACCCTGGAGATGAATCAGACCCACTCTGCTCTCAGATCTGCGTCAACACTCCTGGTTCTTATCACTGCTCCTGCCCCACTGACTACAAACTTCATTCAGACCAGCGCACATGTGTCTGTGAGTATCATATACAGTGAATGTATGTTTCTTTGTACTGTGTCATCCTATGAAGCTCAGTAGTTACAGCATGGTATCAACGCTGCTAATCATCATTTCGAGGTGAACTACTGAATCTCTTGTTCTTGCCACAATAACGCTTGCTTTTGTCCCATTTCCAGTTTCCTGTGATGGTATGTTTGACGAGCATGAGGGACATCTGTCCAGTCCAAGATACCCTGACCCCTCACCTCCCTCTCTGTCTTGCAAGTACATCATTACTATGGAGCCTGGATTCATTGTCACTCTCAACTTCACTGACAACTTTCATGTACACAGCACAGACACTCCGCAAGGTCCCAGGTGTCCACATCACTGGCTGCAGGTATCAGAAAAGGGTTTCCTGATGACAATTAAAAAGAGGGCAACTCTGACCCTTGTTGCATATAAATAAACTTTTCACTACTCTGCCCCTTTTAGGTGACCATCCCAGACAGAGAGCCCATGAAGCTGTGTGGTGGAGAGAGTCCAGGTGTGATAATGACAAACTCCAACACTGTCATGCTGGACTACCACACTGATGATGAAGGCCTGAGTCACGGCTGGAGCCTGAACTACAGCACATATGGTGAGGGATGAATGTCTATTTCTGGCCAATGTGGCTAAATGCAGAGAGAACTGTGCTGATGTGCAAGCTGATGACAGTTTAATGTTTTCTTTGCTTGGCAAATTATTAATATGTTCTTGTTTGGTTCTTGTGTAGAAATTGATTGTGGAGAACCTGAACCTTTGCTGAATGGAGGCATGACCTTTCTGAATCAGTATCGTACTGTTGTTCAGTATCACTGCAATGAACCATTTTACTCTCTCCCTGGGGGGAAAAATGGTGAGATATTTATGTACATTATATCAAAAATATCATTAATGCAAAAATTGTTCAAAATAATACCATTTTCTCCCTCTGGTCTTCAGTTACTTTCACCTGTCAAGGAGATGGAAAGTGGCGATCCACCCACATTGATGTCACTCCAACCTGTATACCTGGTATAAAAACACCCTTCGACACCTAATCCAGTTTTATTAAAACATGAAATCTGTTTCTATTTGAACCTAATATTTGTCCGTCTCATCCAGTCTGTGGCCAGCCCACAAAATTCATCTCTTCATATCAGAGGATCCTTGGAGGCAGAGAAGCTCCAGAGAACACCATCCCCTGGCAGGTGTTACTGAGTATAGGTGGAATAAGAGTAGGAGGCATGGTGATCGCAGACCGCTGGATTATGACTGCAGCTCATGACCTAGCACATAATGGAAACCCAGTGTCAAACAAGACTGTACGGGTAAGTGGGCTGCGATATGTGTTATCTGCATGCCCATGCCCATCTCCATGTTTATGACTTAACATTTATTTCTTCCTGTGCTGTTAATTTGCAGATTTACATGGGGCATACTGATGTTAAAACCCTTTTGGGCTTTCCTGTGTATGCTGCTTCAATCCATATTCACCCTGATTACAACAACTCCAATGGCGTAGACTTCAACAATGACATTGCCTTGATCAAACTGCAAGACCCAATCACATTCAATTCATCCATTATGCCAATATGTTTGCAGGAAGCGGGCGCCACATACATCACTGGCATGATGGGGTAAAGTATGATTTTTTTTCTCAATCTATTTTGCATTTCACTTTGTTCCCCTTGTCGTGCCAACATGTAAATCTTGCACACAATCCAGACAGGACACTCAAATTATTATTAATCATTTTTTTCAGGTTGGTGTCAGGCTTTGGCATTATGGAAATTTACCCCCCACGGATAACAAAGAAGCTGAAGTATGTGCAGCTCCCTGTGGTGGAGCAGGAGACGTGTAATAATTCAGTCAATAAGTTGAAGAAGACGAGGAACAACTTACCAAGTCTGACAAATAACATGTTTTGTGCTGGAGTCCCCGAAGGTGGGAAGGACTCCTGCCTGGGTGACAGCGGAGGCCCCTTCGCTGTGAGGGATCACGGACGGTTCTGGGCTGCTGGGATTGTCAGCTGGGGGGTTGACTGTGGACAGCAGGGAACATACAGAGTCTATACCAGAGTCAACAACTACCTGGACTGGATCAGCAAGATAATACAGGAGAACTGAAATTGACAGTAATACATTACAACATGTTGCTGAAAGAGAAATAAAAACAAAACATCTGCAATAAAATCAGGAAAAGAGAACTAATTTTTTCTTTAAATATACTCTTTCTGCAGTGTTATTGCACATTGTGTCACAAAGAAAAATATGAATGAAGGTAAACTTCAAGTTGAATGAAGTCACATAATGCAGGTAAACGTGTCTTTTCATGCATGTATCTCAGAGAACTCACAGATCATCTCCCTGGTGAAGATGATAACTGGATTGGTATCCACTTCAAATCCCTCTCAACCTTGTATTTGGCACTGTAATATGTTGCACTATGGCAGATGCCACTTTTGTATTGTGGCAGAAAGAAAAGAAAAACTACAGATCAACTCTTTACTTCCTGAAAGGAAAGGGAGGGGCAGGAAGGAGAGAGAGAGAGAGAGAAAAGGTGAGTTCATAAATGAGTGGCACCTGTGAGCAGGGGGAAAGGAAGCTACCACACAGACATCCAGGAGGAGAACAGAGAGGAGTGAGAGTGGAGGAAACAAAGACAAAGGAATCCAGGTTTATCCAAATCGGCCTGCGAATTCACAAAAGAGTAAAGGGGAAAAGACAACCAGCTGGATTTTCACTGGAGAATTCTGGAAACTCATGACCTGAGCAGTGGAGAGGATCCAAGGAGTCTGCAGGAGGAAAAAGTGCAAGTGTGATACTTTTCTGTAACATATCTTTTATTGGATTAACTAACGGATTAATTTTGTTGAATAACTGAAAGAATTTGATTTGCATTTTGTTTGTGTACATCTAACGTGTTGCTTGTTTTTAATTAACATTGATCTAATTCATGAATTAAATGTCATTTGATTTGCCTGACATGCAGGTTTCTTTACTGATGTTTTTTTTTTAGAGGTAGGAGTTATAGCTCCCCGGTCAATTCCTTTAGGTTACATACAAACTGAAAAAAACGTCATCAAATGTGACAGGATTATAGTTTTGATTTTCATTAGTCATCCCCCTGTCTGGCACCCAACTACTAGAGTGTGTAACCCTTTCCTGCCCCTATGCTGCAGTTTATTGTTATGAATTGCTGTGCATGTTTACTATATACAGTGAGTAGTAATAATTTAATCTCTCTTCATAATCTTACAAAAACAGTACTGCCTGAAGTGACTGAAGAATCAAAATCGTCAAATCACTCGCTGATTCAACCTGATTATAGTCTCTTTCTGTATGTTTGAGAAAACAGTACCACAAATTGATGAGCATGTTGATGATGGTGATACAGATAATGAAGAATCAAATAGATTAAAGGTAAATTTTTCTCCCCCTGACGACAGCCCTTTCTGTTGGTTTATCCTGGATGGAAAACATGGACCAATGAGCCAATAAGAGAAAAGTACCCGCACCCGCACCCGCACCGCCCCCCGCGTGCCCACCCTACGCACCCGCACCCCGAGAGAGACTGAAAAAAATAAGAGAGACTGCAAAGAAAAAAGAAAAACACAAAAAGAGACCAGAAGAGTGACAGAGAGACTGAAAGAAAGAAAGCGACTCAAAGAGAAACTGAAAAAGAAAAATTGAAAGAGAGAGAAAAAGAAAACCAAAAAGGGAAAGAGAGACAGAGACTGAGAGAGACAGGCTGAAAGAGAGACTGAAAAAAAAGAAAAATTGAAAGAAAAAGAGAGAAAGAAAACCAGAGACTGAGAGAGACAGGCTGAAAGACACTGAAAGAGAGACTGAAAAAAAAAGAAAAATTGAAAGAAAAAGAGAGAAAGAAAACCAGAGACTGAGCGAGACAGACTGAAAGAGAGACACTGAAAGAGAGACGGAAAGAAAGACTGAGCGAGAGTGAAAGAAATAAGAGAGACTGACAAAAGAAAAACAGAAAAACAAAAGAAAGAAAAAGAAAGACACCAGAAGAGTGACAGAGACTGAAAGAAAAAAAGTTACTCAAAGAGAAACTGAAAAAGAGAGTCTGAGTGAGACTGACAAAGAAAAATTGAATGAAAAAGAAAACCAAAGAGAGAGAGACAGAGACTGAAAGAAAGACTGAAAGAAATAAAGAGAGAGACTGACAAAGAAAAAAGAAAAATTGAAAGAAAAAGAAAGAAAACCAGAGACTGAAAGAGAGACAGTGAATGAAAGAAAGAAAGAAAGAAACTGAAAGAGAATGAAAGAGATTGAAAGAAAGAGACTGAAAGAGAGACTGAGCGAGACTGAAAGAGAGACAAAGAAAGAGAGAGACTGAGAGAAGGAGACTGAAAGAAATAGAGAGAGGCTGAAAAAAGACAAAGAAAACTGAAAGAGAAAAACTGAAAGACTGAACAAGAGAGAACAAATAAGAGAAACTGAAAGACAGAAAGAATGAAAGAAAAAGAGACTGAAAGAGAAAGAGAGAGCCTTTTTCAGATTTTTCTCCATTAAATTTTGTGCACATACAAGACCAAATCACAACAAATAGAATTTATTAAATTATAATAATGATTTTTTATAGAGACCCAAAAAATCCCACCTACGGCAAGCACTTGGCGACAGTGGCGAGGAAAAACTTCCTTTTAACAGGCAGAAACCTCGGGCAGAACCAGGCCTTCGGTGGGCAGCCATCTGCCGGGTGCTGTTTGGGCTTTGAGAGAGAGACTGAGAGAGAGACTGAAAGAGAGACTGAGCCTGACTGAGACAGAGAGAGACACTGAGCGAAAGAGAGAGACTGAGCATGAGTGAGAGAGAGACAGGGAAAAAAAGACACCCTTTTCCGACCAACTCAGATAACCATTAATGTTTTCAGACCACCTCATTTGACCATTAGTGTTTTTTCAGACCACCTCATTTGACCATTAATGTTTTTCAAACCACCTCATTTGACCATTAGTTTTTTCAGACCACCTCATCTGGCCATTATTGTTTTCAGACCACCGCATTTGACCGTTACGGCACCGGCCGTTTGTAGAGAGAGAGCACCTGACCAAAGCGGCAGCGTTTGTCAGGTGCTCTCCATTTGCAGAAAATTCGCCTGGCAAGCATACCGACTACTTTGTTCTTTCCTTTCGCTTCGAATTTTTTATAGAGACCCAAAAAAAATCCCACCTACGGCAAGCACTTGGCGACAGTGGCGAGGAAAAACTTCCTTTTAACAGGCAGAAACCTCGGGCAGAACCAGGCTTTCGGTGGGCAGCCATCTGCCGGGTGCTGTTTGGGTATTTCAGACCAGCGCATTTGACCATTGTTATTTCAGACCAGCGCATTTGACCATTAGTTTTTTCAGACCACCTCATTTGACCATTATTGTTTTCAGACCACCGCATTTGACCGTTACGGCACCGGCCGTTTGCAGCACTGCTCCATTTGCAGAAAATTCACCTGGCAAGCATACCGACTACTTTGTTCTTTCCTTTCGCTTCAAATTTTTTATAGAGACCCAAAAAATCCCACCTACGGCAAGCATTTGGCAACAGTGGCGAGGAAAAACTTCCTTTTAACAGGCAGAAACCTCGGGCAGAACCAGGCTTTCGGTGGGCAGCCATCTGCCGGGTGCTGTTTGGGTTGAGAGAGAGAGAGAGAGAGAGAGAGAGAGAGAGAGAGAGAGCCCTTTTTTCAGACCACCTCATTTGACCATGAGTGTTTTTCAAGCCACCTCATTTGACCATTATTGTTATTTCAAACCACCTCATTTGACCATTATTGTTATTTCAAACCACCTCATTTTACCATTATAGTTTTTTCAGACCACCTCATTTGACCATTGTTATTTCAGACCAGCGCATTTGACCATTGTTATTTCAGACCAGCGCATTTGACCATTAGTTTTTTCAGACCACCTCATTTGACCTTTAGTTTTTTCAGACCACCTCATTTGACCCATTATTGTTTTTTCAGACCACCTCATCTGGCCATTACTGTTTTTTCAGACGAACCCCATTTGACTGTTATGGCACCGGCCGTTTGTAGAGAGAGCACCTGACAAATGCGGCAGCATTTGTCAGGTGCTCTCCATTTGCAGAAAATTCACCTGGCAAGCGTACCGGCCACTTTGTTCTTTCCTTTCGCTTGAACATGTCCCACTCATGAAATTTCCCTTCTGTTCTCCTGGGTAGGGTCTTCATGGAAACATCTTCATTTCCTTGTGTCCATTCCATGTTCTTCCACGTGTTGCATATGCTCCTCTTTTCACGGGTCTTTGAGTGGAATCCAGATTTTAAACATCCCAGAGACGTTCTTTCCTTTGCACAAACTTCATTCCATTTGCAATTCACTTGTCCATGAACTTTCCTAGTGTGAATCCAGTGGTTCAGGGCGTGACGACTCAATCTCTTCGAGTTCTTTGCTGTCCAGTCTGACCAAACACATGGAGCTGACCTAAAAACAGACAAAAGCATCGACAATGCAAACAACAGAGCAGTACATGGGCCAACATCCTGACCCTCACAGCAAACCAAAATCAACATTCACAATTAAAGAAAATTAAGTTAAAGTGTCATTTAAGTTGTCATCCCATTGTTTTTTTTTTCTTCATGTTCTCCTGGGTAGGGTCTTCATGTAAACATGTTATGAGTTTCCTTGCGTCCATTCCATGTTCTTCCATGTGTTACATATGCTCTTCTTTTCACGGGTCTTTGAATTGCTGTTCGCAAGAGAGACAAGACCAAAGATGCCACTTATCTGTCAGTGAATTATGATCTTGCAGAACAACCTGACAGACAAAGGACTCAACAACCTGACCAACAGGCAGCAATATGTATCCAAACTCAGACCAAAGCAGATAGCCATGATATAGAATGCTTCCAGTCTTGGGCATCTTCATCTTTCTTTCTTCAGACCATGCTGACTCAAGGAATGCAGTTGCAGAGAGACCACCTGGCACAGGGAGTGCTGTTTGCAGAGAGACCACGCTGACTCCGGGAGTGCTGTTTGCACAGAGACCACCTGGCACGGGGAGTGCTGTTTGTACAGAGACCATACTGACTTGGGGAGTGCAGTTGCAGAGAGACCACCTGGCACGGGGAGTGAGAGCTGCACAGAGACCACGCTGACTTGGGGGATGCAGTTGCAGAGAGACCACCTCGACCGGGGAGTGCAGTTGCAGAGAGATCACCTGGCACGGAGAGTGCAGTTTACAGAGAGACTACGCTGACTCGAGCAGAGCTGTTTGCAAAGAGACCATGCTGACAAGAGCATGGAAAGGAAACACGCTGATGAGAGCAGCGTTAGATGCAGCGAGACCACCTGGCCAGAGCACCACTGTTTGCAGCGAGAGCACCTGACAAAAGCACCATCCGTTTGCAGAGAGACCACCTGACAAGAGCACTGGCCGTTTGCAGAGAGAGCACCTGACAAAAGCACCAGCCATTTTGTAGCGAGACCACTTAAGACCACTTTCCGTCCGCAGAGAGAGAGCACCTGACAAAAGCACTGGCCATTTGCAGAGAGGCCACCTGACTAGAGCACCAGCCGTTTGCAGAGAGAGCACCTGACAAAAGCACCAGCCGTTTGCAGAGAGAGCACCTGACAAAAGCACCGGCTGTTTGCAGAGACTACACCTGACAAAAGCACCAGCTGTTTGCAGAGACAGCACCTGACAAAAGGCACCAGCTGTTTGCAGAGACAGCACCTGACAAAAGGCACCAGCTGTTTGCAGAGACAGCACCTGACAAAAGCCACCAGCTCCTTGCAGAGACAGCACCTCACAAAAGTACCGGCCATTTGCAGCGAGATCACGCTGACGAGAGCACTGGCCATTTGCAGCGAGACCACGCTGACCAGAGCAGCGTTGGATGCAAAGAGACCACGCTGACGAAAGCAGCGTTGGATGCAAAGAGGCAAGGCTGACGAAAGCAGCGTTGGATGCAAAGAGGCAAGGCTGACGAAAGCAGCGTTGGATGCAAAGAGGCAAGGCTGACTAGAGCAGCACTGACTGCAAAAGGCACCTGACGAAAGCGTCACCATTTGCAAAGAGACCACCTGACAAGCGCACTGGCAACTTTGTTCTTTCCTTTCATTTGAATGTGTCCCACTGTCATTCCATTGTTTTTTTTCCCCCCTCTTTCTGTCCTCCTGGGTATGGTCTTCATGCAAACATGTTATGCGTTTCCTTGTGTCCATTCCATGTGTTGCATATGCTTCTCTTTTCACGGGTCTTTGAATGGCATCCAGATTTTAAACATCCACGAGACTTTTTTTCTTCTTTGTACAAACTTGGTTCCATCCACAGTTCACTTGTCCATGAACTCTCCACGTGTGAATCCAATGGTTGAGGGCTGGGGCTGACAAACAAACAAACAGACAAAAGCATCGACAAAGCAAACAGAGAAGCAGGCGGGCCAACATAACACCAATAATGACCCCACTGTTTCTGACAGACATAAATAACACTGTGTTTTACCTTGTGTTTGTAGATCATCCTGAAAAAAAAAAACAGAATAAAAGAAAGCAAACAAGCAATTGCACAAATATGGTCGCAAACATTTTAGACTGACAAAATACTTACTGAATCCACCTGGGGAAAAAAACCCTGTTACAGCTAACCAAACTCAAAATTCACAATTGAAGAAAATAAAAACTTACTGATCATAGATTTATTAGAAGGAAATAAAAGACAGACCAAAATAATACGCTTGTAGATCTTCCTGGAGGAAAAAAAGGGGTTAATACAAAGCAAGAAAACAAGCACAAAGCCCAAACAACAACCAGACCAACCATCTGACCGAAAACCAGACCAACCATCTGACCGACAAAAGCATCAATAGAGCAACTAACCGAGCAGCAGACAGGCCGACCAACAAACAGACTGGCAAAACCATCGGCAGAGCAAAAGCGAATGGACCAGCCAACAAGCTGAAAACATCCCGACCCTCAGAACAATGAGACTCACAACCAATCAAAACCAAAATTCATAATTTAAGAAAATAAAATAACATTTACTGTCTGTAGATCTACCTGAAGAAAAACAGTTAAACACAATAAAATAACACTTTAAACACTTAATGAAATAAAACCCCACTTTTGTTTGAAGATTGGCCTGAAAAAAGCACAGTTATGACAACAATATTAATTCAAACAAAAGACCACAGGTTAGGGTTAGGGTTGTTGACCTGTTGAAGAAACACTTTAAACACTTTAAACACTTAATGAAATAAAACCCCACTTTTGTTTGAAGATTGGCCTGGGGAAAAAAAAGCACAGTTAAGACAACAATATTAATTCAAACAAAAGACCACAGGTTAGGGTTAGGGTTGACACAAAGTCAAACAAAATCAAACATCAGTTGATAAATATATAGGAAAAAAGAAGCATAAGGTTAGGGTTAATAGGGTTAATTCAAACATTGCATTGACAGTTGAAATATTTAAACAGACACATTAATATAGAAAAAAACATCATAAAAAAGGGTTAAGTTTAGGGTTAGGCTTGTTAGACCAACAATGATCCAACTGTTGAAGAAAGACCTAAAAACACACTTGTGTTTCTAGATTGTCCTGAAAAAAAGAACATTAATACCATTCAAACATTTTCACAGGCTGAAATGACACAAAGTCAAACAAAATCAAACATCAGTTGATAAATATATAGGAAAAAAGAAGCATAAGGTTAGGGTTAATAGGGTTAATTCAAACATCGCATTGACAGTAGAAATATTTAAACAGACACATTAATATAGAAAAAAACATAACAAAAGGGTTAAGTTTAGGGTTAGGCTTGTTAGATCAACAATGATCCAACTGTTGAAGAAAGACCTAAAAACACACTTGTGTTTCTAGATTTTCCTGAAAAAAGAACATTAATACCATTCAAACATTTTAACAGGCTGAAATGACACAAAGTCAAACAAAATCAAACATCAGTTGATAAATATGTAGGAAAAAAGCAACATAAGAAGGACAAAAGAGTTAGGGTTAATAGGTTAATCCAAACATCAGAGCTTAAGAAAACAGAAATGGCATTGCACCTTGACATATTTGAGCAGACAGATAAATATATGGGGGGAAAAAAACAACTTAAGCACAGAAGGCTTAAGGTTAGCGTTAGGGTTATTACACAAATATCAATTACACTGTTAGAGACAGACTACAATAACACTTGTTTGTAGATTGTCCTGAAAAGAAGAGCAAACAAATTCAAACATCAGTTGTCTAACAACCCTAACCCTACTGTGGTTGTGATCCACCTGTTGAAGAAAGACCTAAAAAACACACTTGTGTTTCTAGATCATCCTGAAAAAAAGACCAGTTACTGCAACAATATTGATTCAAACAGTTTAACAGGCTGAAATGACACACAAAGTCAAACAAAATCAAGCATCATAACTCAAGAAAACACAAATAACATTGCATGTTGACATATGACACAAAAAAGGACATTCAGAAAAGCCGAGACAACATTACCCTTCCTGTTGATAGAGCAGCCTGAAAAAAAAAAAAAAAAATTATTGCAACAATACTGAATAAAGCAGATACATTACTACTACACTGGTATGTCAGTGGGTTGACAAACAGATTTTAAAAATTATACTTACTCTTTGTTAATGGACAGTTATTGCACCAAAAAGTATCCAACCTGGAGGGACTGACAGATAGAAACTACATTTACTGTTTGTAGATCATTGTACACATGTGGATAGACATAGATGGACAGATGATTTGATCAACAGAAGAAGAGGACATAAAGTACAGATACAGCAATAATGCAAAGGTAAAAAACATGATATAAACCACATTGCTAAATCATCACAAACCACCCCCCTCCTTTCATTCACACACAGATGCTAAAAGGGACAGCTGCCTTCCTTTCCCTGCAGCATAACTCAATGATCCCAGTGTTCCCACTGGTTAATTTACATGGCCAACCTTTAAATCTTTACCACTGAACACTACAAATATAGCATCGTTGTTGATCGTTATTTGACAGGCTGCATTATAAACAAATGCCCCTAAACGCAGCACCGCCGCTGCCTCCTCCCTCAACCAAAGGTAAAGCGTCTTTACAACACGTGAGGCTGCTCCTTGGCACGGCACCGGCTACGCTACTGCAATAAGCCGGCACAATGTCATGTGAACATTTCAGCCTCCAGCCGGTCAGTTTCTATAGAATGATAAACTTTTATAATAACGTTTGAGTTCGTGGATCGTCAAATTTTATGTTACTGTTTAGCTCCAATAATCAACTCCAGCCCAATAACATCATCTGGCTTAACGTTATATATGGAAACATTCAGAAATGAGACGTCAATTTTTTGAAGTTGCAAAAACTTTATTGCATTTACATGCAGTTCAGTTTAAGATCACATAACTTAACAAACCTGGAGGGTTTTTAATTTTCCAACCTCACACAGACGCCTTTTATTCTAAAGTATTAACACCATAAACTATAACACTTGTTATTACGTTTTGACTTCAGCAGCTTTAATAACTGAGGCTACCAGACACTCCCGTTAGCATCGTTAGCTTAGCTGAACCTCCACCGTCTCCGCCTCCACCTGAGAGAAACACAGTCAACACGGCACCACAGTCAAACTCCTGCCAACAAGTAGCTCCACAAACACCAGAACAAACACACACAAACAACGCAGACGACCCGGACAGAGACACCACACATCCAGCAGCAGCTAGTTGGTGCCCGATGCCAACTCATCTAAAAGGAAAAGCAGCTTAAGAGACTAAAGCCGTTTTTTGTACGAGGCTGTCAATATGTGTTCTTCTGCCTTAAGGTTGGACATTTTAACATGGGGGTCAAATGTAATTGACTCCCTTTTGGAGCCTAGTGTTTATCCGATGAACTGCAGCTTTTTGCACTTCTATGTTGGTTTCATTTTTCAGGGCCGGAAGTTGCCGCTTGGTAAAGTATGATGAAAACAAAATCGTGCCAAAAAATCGCGATCCCTTTTCTAAGCAAAAAAAGTCATGATTCACATTTGTGCCAGAATCGCACAGCCCTATTACTCATGCTCCAATCTGTTCTCTGCTGGTTGAAAATGGGGAAAGCTGCCTGACTTGAACTGCCGCATGACGTCATTTTCCCTCCAGAAGTTACTTCATGTATTGGTTAAATGCTGCACAAGTAGGCGGGACTAACATCTCCAGCCAATAAAACCATCACAAACATTTTGAACAAAACCTCAGTATTTCCATTGGTTGATTTACCTGCCCTACATTTAATTCGTGTTTCAACAGGAAGTGCCCCCATTTAGGAATTGAAGATATCATTTATACAAGCCATTTAGTACTACAAATATAGCATCAATGTTGATTCAGAGCTACCAAAAAACACAACATAAACACATTGTTAATATCAGAGACAGATGATTGTTGATTCAGAGCTACCAAAAAAACATAACATAAACACATTGTTAATATCAGAGACAGGTAGAAAAAGACAGTTTAAGACATGTAGTAACCAATCTACAGGCCTGTACATCAGGGGAGGAAAATCCAAGCAAAACATCCATTACTTCAAAGTCAAGGGGACATACTTTCCATGTGTCACACATAGATAAATGACACAAATATAGGTTCCAAAGAACATTGCAAGAGTCAATCCTAAGGCACAACACATAAACACCATTCAGCTAGGACAAATGCCTACAGACAACAAACACACCATACAAACCAAAAAAAGAAACAGCATAAAGAGTGACTTGCGCTTAGTTTCTCTACTTACCCATGCACCAATCTGTTCTCTGCTGGTTGAAAGTGGGGAAAGTCGCCTGACTTTAACTGCTGCATGACGTCATTTTCCCTCCAAAAGTTGCACAAGTAGGCGGGACTAACATCTCCAGCAAATAAAAACATCACAAATATTTTGAACAAAACCTCCGCCTTCCCATTGGGAATCCCCACATTTAATTCCTTTTCCAACAGCAACAATGCGTTATACAAGAGGTTAATTAAACTGTTCCGATGGCTGATCTAATTCTAAAACAGCTGTGAACTAAAAATATGAATTTAGCGCAGATAATCCGGTCATGTTGCTAAAATCTATTTGTTCAAACATCACGCGGCAACTGATTAGACCAATAGAAATCGCCGTTTTGTACCACGTGTCCAAATACGGATGTGGAATCTACCTCTGCCGCAACTTTTCATTCAGAGCAGGTTTCTTCAATGTGCTCGCCTTATTAAGCTCTTCACAGGCACAAGAAGTTCGCGAATCATAATTTCGTTGGTCAATATAACAGTAACTATGAATAGTTAGATGGCTTAGAAGAGGCAGGGAAACGGGAAGGAGAAAGAAAAGGAAAGAGACGAGAAGAAAGAGAAGGAGCGACATTGCGGCCATCCCAGATCCTGATCAGGAGGTGAGAAGCAGAGACGCACACAACTAGGTTAACTAAACTAAATAAACTAAGAATGAAATCCATTTGTGTGCAGTGTGCAACGCTGAACATTTCAAATATAAAGTAATACATTGAACTTGTGCATAACTTTTCTTGTTGAGCCTGTCTGATGTCAGCCAGTCCACCATGCACCACAGAAAACATTCGCCAATAGACTTGACAATTGGCTTTGTACTCATTCCCACTGACGCTGTCAAGCCAAGGGTTTTGACCTACCCACTCACGCCTGTATTTCTGCATTCGTTTTGGGGGTTTTTTAGGACATGGTGGTGTGTCGGGGCTAGCCATTTTTAATAGCAGCGCCGGTGTCCGTAACTAGGCAACCGTGACAGCCAGGCACTGACCCGCTGCGCTTTTTGATTGGCAGAGAGCGCAGCGGGTCCTCTTGGGGTCCTGAACACTTTTCTGGCCTTAATGTTTCCTGTGTTTTTATTGAGTTCATTATTGTTAAATTTACTGTTGATGTTTATCTGTCTGTGTGTGTGTGTGTGTGTGTGTGTGTGTGTGTGACAGACATATGTATGGGGCATTTATGAATATACGGGGCAAATCACGTCCCGTATTAGTTCAAAACGGGACGCAACATTTAATTCTCAAATAAAGGAGAATTCCATATTTTACGGGACGGGTGGCAAATTTACACCTAACTCAGCCATATTTCTCAAAATGTTGAACGATCACTTAAGTTGAATATCTCTGAATAGTTATACAACTAAACTTCCGAATAAATGCAAATAAACCCCCCTTTTGCATTTGTGTTACACTGAAAATTAAAAAGCATAGTGATTGATGACGCGCTCCCTGCTGCTTTGTGATTGGATGATTCTATCTGTTTATTTTCACTTTCATTGCTGTGTTATGCGCATGCTCTGGACAGCACGGACCTGCAGCTATTTTACTACCTCAAGAGTTTTGTGTTCGATAATTTTTTATTTATGTTTTTCTCTGCGCAGCTCTTGTACATTATCGATGGGATGAGGACATATCTGTGAAATAGTGAGAGCGTGGTGACACGACGGGCTGCTGTTGGTTGTTGAAATCAAAAGTGAAAGTGAGCTGGTGACTTTGTGCTCTCTGCAGTTATTTCACTTTATCTTATTGTAGCAACGTTAAACTTTGCTTTTAACTCTGAAAACAAGGAAATCAGACTCCGTGATGACGATTGAAGTACTTTTGTTTGGATGCTTCATGACCTGCGCTTGTGGTAAGAGCTTTAATGTTGTTGTCTTGTATTGAAGCAGCACTGAATGGTTTGTATGACTGTTGGAACCATGTATATCTATATGTGTGTGCTCAGGTCATTCCCAGATTACCACAGTAGGTGGCGTATTAGACAGCAGCAGACGCAAAGGTATATAATTAGAAGAGGCAATTAGTCCTCAGGTGTGCTGCTTACCGGGAGAAGTACACAGATTTTGACCGCCGTTTGGAGTCTAATCTTTAAGTCTTTTTTGTTATTTTCATGTAAGTTACTGATGTAAGTGTGTGTACGGCAAAGACTTTGGTCAACGACGGAAAATAAATTCATCTTAAGTATAAGTACTCAGATGTTTGATTTACTGCATGGAGCCGCCGCATGACGACGCGTCAGTCACGTATTTCGGTACCAGCCCCTCAACTGTAGCTTATGTTTTGTCGAAATCAAGCCACAACATAGAACTTCAGTTGATGGTCAAGTAATAAACATTTTGGTATTCATTTCACACTGTATGAAAAAGCTCATTTTGTTAACACATGACTTTTTTTTAGGTTTCCTGGAAAGATCAATGTAATTGGCACAATTCAATGAACAATATATAGACTGTTCATTTTGTGCACTTTCAACTCATTAAATGAATTCAACAGATAATGTAGTTTAACCTAAAATATTTTACGTAGTTCCAAAGTGTGAAATTTGTTATAAAGAAAGTTTAGCACATCGGCAGGAAAATGCTTTCAATAAATAATGAGTGATGACTGAATATTTACTTGGGTTTACATGGAGCGGTTTGTTAAAATACATCCCTCTTGAAATCAACAGCTGTTTTTAAAGTCAACCCAACAAAACAAACTAAAAATAAAAATCTGAACTCTTTAGAAGTCCAAATTAAATGACATTTTCATTAAAATTTCAATATATTAGAAAATAATGGATCCATAAAAGAAGCCGCCTTCTTCTCTGTGCTTCATAATAGTCTTCTGGCATTTGTTTACCTGACTGTGTATAACTTGTCATGCATTCATTCTCGATAAGTTAACATTTGTATGGTTTTATTTCTGCCCCTTGTTTTTCAGCTAACAGTGTTGCAGATGTGGTGCTGTCCTGCTCCCTGGTGGAGGAGGGAGTCAGACTGGGTAGAATGGGGTCTGATGCTCTTTTCACACGGACTCCGGCCACTCTTGTCTTGAGAGACGTTGCAGTGGCTCCTGACGAATCCCTCGAAGGACTCACTCCGTTTGTCCCGCCTTCAATCGCAGATCCAGATGCCATCCTGTTGGAAGCCAAAGGTTTTCCCTGCCCTCTCTCCACATAAAGTTTGGTATAATATAAACACAACCCGTGCTGAACTTCTGCTCTCATCCCTTTGTGACAGTCTCATCGCCTGAGATCCCCAATGCAGATGTGTTGCTCCATGCAGACTGCAATGAGCAGGAGGTGGTGTGTGAAATAAGTCTTTACTCCCCCCGTGGATCCCAGGAAAGCTCAGATTCAACTTATTTCATGGTCTCCCTTAATGTGGAGGGAGTTGAGTTCAGCACAGCGCTGATCCTGCAGACCTTGACGGTGGAGAAGGACCAGTCGACTCTCATACAAAACAAACTGGGTCTGCCTCTTAGTCAGACGGGAACTCTTCTGACTGAGGGTGAGTTCCAGAGTTTAATATCCCATTTCATCTTTCTTATTAAATTGTTTCCATTCTTTGTTTTTGAAAGACATCAGTCCCACTACTATTTCCCTGTTGTTCCACAGTGATATTCCTGGTGTTTTCCCCTATAAAGTCTGTATCCGCCCCTGTGAGAAGCGATGCTCTCCTCAACTGTGGCTTCAAGCAGCAGGAGCCGCCCTTAGCACAGGAGGTGGGCATCGAATGGCGACTGCAGCACCGGGGAAAAGGGCGGAAAGTGCTTGAAATGAAGACAAGGCTGGATGATGCAGAAGGGAGCACAGTGGGTAAGTGCAGTGTGAACAGGTGGGCCCGGCCTCTTCTGCTTGATCCAGGATGGTACATTAGTGCAAGTTGGCTTCAGTGGCGTGGAAGCTCATGAATAAATACATGCAAATGGACTCTAAATGCTCATTTTTAGTGAGATTCTGAGGACGATGTCGGCAAATTTCAGAGTCACTGAAGGAGCCTTGCCAAGCAGCAGTTTTCTCATCAAAGAAAATTAAGCTTTAACTTCACATTATTGGGCTAAAAAACATGTTAACCTTCAGTATAACATTGGATATAGAACAATAAAACTTTCATCAACCACATTCCTGTATTAGTATGGTCAAAAACTCTGGAAGGAGAGAGACAGTGAACCTTGAGTTAAGATTGTTTTGTTTTGAGGTCAACAATCAAGTGCTCAGGATCACTGAACATCTATAATTTAATGACAGCGGAGCAACCGCAATCTGCTGATGAAGACAGTTTGATCTGATTAATATTTTCAGAACAAGCAAGTAAGAGAATCTTGAGGTGAAATTGTTTTGTCACTTCCTGTACCTCTTTTTGTCCTCAGTGCATACAGAGAGGTCGGGCTCAAGCCTGGATGCCATCAAGGTTGCCGGTGAGGGCGACGCCTCTGTGTTTCTGACCAAGCTGAAGGTTTTCGATGAGGGGACCTACATCTGTACCGTCAGCGTAGGCCTTTTCCACGCCCAGCAGATCATTCAGCTCAGCATTATTCGTAAGTTTCACCCAAATCTCTCAGTTCAGAAAACTCCACAGCTTGTCTTTCATTTCTTCCTCTCTTTCTCTTTGTTTCAGAACCGCCCCATGTTTCACTCTCAGAGGAGAGGCTAGTTTTGAAGGCAAAGTCATCCCAGAAACTGAGCTGCCACTGCACTAAATACTATCCACTAGATGCTCAGGTCTGAAATCAGTGTGTTCTTAGATGTTCACCACAGAGACACAAAGAGCACTGTGCGCACTTTTATATCCAACACTAACCCGTGTGATGCTTTGCAAATACAGTTTGACTGATTGACTCTCTGTATTTTTCTACCTTTCAGATGGAGTGGTTGTTCCTCTCTCCTACAGACACTGAGCCTAGACGGTTTCCAGATCAGGGCTCTCTGTCCAGCCATCGACAGCACGGTGATGGGACTTATTCCCTGTCATCTCACCTAACTGTGCCCTCCAGTGTTGCCCCTGGAACTAAAATCATCTGCAGTGTGTCTCACCCAACCCTGGACACTCCTCTCTCTGTCAGTCTGATGGTAGAACATGCAGAACCAGGTAACATAGATATACAGTATATATAAATGTGGACATAGTTTGTTGTTCTAAATTTAACAAAATATGCCCACTAGCACCTCTAAAGCTCACTAATCTTTTGATGAATACGTGCAAAATTCAAAGTCTAAAACAACATGTTTTGATTTTACAAAGCTTAGAATGGATAATACATATTTGGTTTGAAACTATAGCCCAGGTCAAATCATAACCTCCTTTTGATGGTATCACAGCAGAGGGGAGTTTTTCACCTCTGGAAAATACAAAAAAGCAGGTGTTATTTTGATACTCAGCCACCACAATATTTTTAGAAGCAGAGCAATAAAAATGCTTACTTTGCACATTAATCATAAACTTTCTATGTCTGTGTACTGCATCTCATATCCTTTGCTTAATATCAACCCTGTATAAAAATCTTCAACTGTTCTGTGTCTTTCTCTCTACAGATTCCTATTGGTGGGTTCTGGGTTTCCTGGTTGTCACTTTGAGTTTCTTCTACCAGGTCATGAGATAGGTTACTAGCAAATACTCTTGTTGATAGATTCTTTAAACTGAGCCCAGACAAACTCCCTTTGTGTCATTTGTGAGTCTTTACGTTATCGATTATAACTGATTTTATTAGAAACTTTTTTCCTGCCTTTTACTGAGCTGAACAAATTTTGGAAAAAAAAAAACTACTGTATTTAAATGTATAGCTATATGATTTATTTGCTATATAAATTTGTTGTTGAGTATGGTTGATAGTGGTTTACTTATGTTCAGGAAGCAAGTTTGGAGCTTGTATCCATGTGACCTGCATTATGCATTTGGCATAAAACCTACATCTTAATCTTAAATTCAAAATTGTACTCTTCAGAAAAAGATTATCCTCATACATGAATCACGCCCTGTAGTTTCGTTATATCTCTAACATTGACTTATTTAACTGTGTTATGCCTGTCTAGCCTTACCATAGCCTAATTTATTTCATCACAATACTCAGTGGGTTTGATGTCACCTCATCAGAGGACTAAAGTTTCTTTTTTACTCTCTGGACTTTGCAGTTAGTAAAGATTGGCTTGAATTATGTATGTGTAGGCAGGAGGCAGCTTTTCCAGACTTTTCATTACTGGTCCAAATATCAGATCAGTGCCACAGTGAATATGGTTATCAGAGATATTACTTTAGTACTGTATGGTATATAGTGTATTTATTTTGTTCAATTTGCAAAGTGCCAGAATATACAAAACTTGCCCTCTTCTGCTTTAATGGTAAGAATTATAAATGTTTTATGATGCTGTTGCTGATCATATAAATCTCCAGAGTTGCATAAATCCTCAACAAGAAGAGCAGCTTAAAGGGAACATAACTGAAGTGAGCAGTTAAACAGTAACAGAATATGACATGAGATTATTGGTCTGATTCAAACAGGCCTTGGATTGTTTGTATATCTGCTCATCCACAGTGTAGCTTCTTTGTTGCACTGATCAGTATAAAGTGGGAAATGAGACCTTGGACTCTTTTTTTGTAAAAGCTGATACACTGCCAGTGAGCATCTTCATTTAAGACCTTTCGATCTTTTAAACTCCACTCACCTGCCAGTCATTACAAACGCATACTGTGCATCTAAGCTTTGTTGTAACCAACAGTTGAAGCTCCAAAATTTCCAAAGATCCCAAATCTGTCAAGCTATATTTTGGGATAGTGTGTACAAAATTAGGCACAGGACATGTAAAATATTTACATTTGATTGACTGGAGCTGCTATGAAAATAGAAAGTTTTTTTTTTTGGTTTGAGCTTTTGAATCAATGTAAACATCATGCAGCTTTAGTGAAAAGTAGCAACAAACCAATACAGAATATGGAGTTGAGGAAATTTGGATGTTACAGGGCTGTAGTTTCTTTTGATTTTGCACTTTGTTTTCATTGGCACTATTTTTAATTTAGTGTGTGTATTTATGTCTTGTTCTTGCTTGTTTTTGTGATATTGTTGCTCTTTTGGTTATTTTCTTTTCTCAGTGAAAATTTTGTGACTCTGCAACATTGTGTAAGGCAGTGGTTCCCAACCTTTTCCAACTCAGGGCCCACTTTTAAGTCTCAAAAATTTTCGTGGCCCACCTTTGATTCCATAAATACGGAGACAAAACTATGCGTTTCCAGAGTGCTTTTTTTATTGAAGATGAAACATAAAGGACTGAACAACTAAAAAAATCCCAGCGCTAAGTACTCAGCACTGTACTTTCTGCGACATCTTCTTTTTTGTGTGATGGTAGGGAGATCACTTGTTATTCTTTTTATTCTCCCTGTTGCTAGCCAGCTGTCCATGTTTATACTGCAGTTTCAGCCCTCAGCTTCATAAACAGGTCAAGTGTAATGCGGTCCCACTGCGAAATGGTCCGGCCCATAACAACAGAAGTTCCTATCTCTCATTTCTAAAACAAAAGAAACTAATATTAGTTTGAACATCTATAATATCATTTTAAATGTTACTGATTTTTAACAATAAGGACATATTCTGTTTATTTTTATATAATTACACTCTTCCCACCCCCATACAAAAGTCAAAATATTTTGGAAATGATTTGGTGGGACACTTGCAATACCTTCGTGGCCCACCAGGGGGCCGCGGCCCATAGGTTGGGAATCACTGGTGTAAGGTATTTGAAAAAATCAACATAGGTACATTTCTTGAATAATATCTGTAAACTGATTGACATGTTCAAATCACACAGCTTCTTTTCCATAAAATGTTTACTATCAGAATCTGTATATTGTAATAAGAAAGCTGGCATTGCATGGAGCACATTGTTGGAAAACATTCTAAAAAGGTCTGAATTGGCTCAATATGTCAAGAGAACATAATAAAAGTCAGCACTCGGTTCTGTTGATGATTTATTTAATGGCATCAGCAAAAGTGGTAAGCATGCATTTGTTGTTCGCAAATCCAGTTGCATCTCTTATTGCATTTTCAGGTTGTAAATCACAAAACATGTTCTCATATCTTAAGTGGTAATTACCTAATAATATTGTTGCACAGTATCATTAGATAATTATGGCTAACTGCTACAATTATGCATAAATGCATTTTTCAAATAAAGTTGTTCATATTTTCTTAATTTGATCAACTTTCAAAATCAGTCTGAAGAGAGGAAAAGTAGCTTTTCTTTCAAATCCAACAATCTCCCAGACAACCTGGAAGAATTATAAACACATTTTTTAGGAGCATAATCTGACAGATGTGTACTATTGCTCTATCCATACAATACTACATGTTTGTAACAGTTTACTATAGTAGCTGTTGCTTGCAGTCTTTGAATATTATTTTTCTCTCCAAAGCAAGTGAAATTAACAAAATTTGGCAAACTCTTGAGCATCATTGCATTGCATAAGCAGTACTTATCAGATCAGAAAGACATTATACACAAGTCCTTTAAACCACTAACAAAACAAAATGTACAATCGGCAGTTAGATTCAGAAATGGCAGATACACAGGTCACACAAATAGGCAAAACTATGGACACCTTTTGCCATGCAAGTTAGAAACAAACACCTCATTTTGACGGTTACCATACTGCAGGTGACAGGTGAGTATGTTTTTATGTGAGAGGTGGTGGGGGGGCCTCTGGTATTTCATGTCCTTTCTCCCATTTTCCTGCTTTTTGAAAATCAACTCAAACATCAATCAAACAAATGCTTTGTCTTCACAACTTTCCCAACAAGTTGGCGTTTGTACCTATTTGAAATGTGACGCTACACATTCATCTGTCTATGGCTGTGACTCTGCGCAAATCAGAGTTGAGAGACCTTCCTCTGGGTCGGAGCAGTCAGTTCATGTGTACAGTAGATTGTCTGGTAGTGGCTTCTTGTTTGTCTTGCTGTGCATATTACTGTGCCACCACCTGTGGTACAAAACCCAAGGTAAAATGAAGCATAGTTATACAACTACTTTATCAATAATTACTTATCCGTCCAGAATTAAATTTTAGTTATAAAGGAAAGAAACGCTGCAATACTCTTACTACTTCCATTTCCTCTTTTTCTTATACCCTCACACAGTCTTTTTCATTGTCCAAATTTCTCTCTCTTATTGTCGTTACTGAACGTTGCAAAAACAAGGAACCACTCAAGAGAAAGTTAGGCCTGAAAGGAAATGAAAAAGTTACAAAGAATACCCTAATCAACTAAATTCAGAAATACTATTTGCTACAACGTTTTGAATCACAAATACACACACACATACAACAAAAATGTTCATTATCTTAATCTAAATGACCATGTGTTAGTATGATGGTAGCAGTTGTGACAAAAGGAGTGTGTTAGTTTGGCATGTCAGTATCAATTTACAAATGTAGGACCCTCAAAAAAAAGGTAATATGAACAAGCTTTGGCGTATCTGGGGTAGAAAGGACTGCAAACTCTTGTTCAATCTCCCTACACACTTTCCCCAACTGTACATTGTACATTTCCCCCCACAGCTCTGTTCAGAGGGCTTAGCCCCCTCGTGTTTCCTGTGTCACAAGAATTTTCTCTCTCCCTCCTTCCCTTTCTTTCTTCCTCTTTCACTCTGCCTGCTGCATCCTTCAATAATACATGAGGTGCAGAGACAGGAGAGAGTGAGTGAGACTTGATGCCAAAACAGTGGAAGAAAGCAACAAGAAGGGAGGGAAAGCGGGACAAAGAGAGCGGGGACACCTAGAAACACTACTGTTATGTGTAAGTGCAAGATGGTTTGATGGAAGACTGTGTGAATAGAGGAAGGAGAGGACGGATAAAAGGGGGGAGCTTGGGTTTCTTTTTTTTTTTTGTTCTCTTTCCTCTCAGATCATTCTCAAGTCCATATCCATCTGTAGTGATGGGCTGAGCTCAGTGGAAGAAGTACACTGTAAATGAAGGAGAGATGGAGAGGAAGCCATTAGTCTGATGAATCTGGCAACACATCACTTCAAGAAACGTGGAACAGCCAGCAGAGCTCTCGCTGTACAGCGTTAAAAGGCTTGGTTTTAATAAAGTACTGATCAAATTGGTTTTGTATCAATAATTTACTGTAATAAGGACGCATGAATGATTGATAATCAGCAGAAGCAGGCAGGCAGAAATACAATACAATATGTTAGCGCTGTCTTATACCTGCCATTATCTTTTATCAAAGTCTTAAGAAGCATCCCTGTATCTGAAATTCCTGTAAAATTAACAGCCATTAGCCTTATGGTATACTGAGAGACTAACACCATGTGAGCTATGACGATCCTTTTCTTCATATATCTGGTTCTGCTGAGAGAGAAACTGGAGATCAATCATCTGCTTTTATTCAATAATCTTATCTGTTTATAAAAGCCTATATCAAACTATGTGAGTCAAATAATAGATCAATCTTTGCAATAGTACCAAGATGAAAAGTACTCACAGAATATTATTCCAACCACAATGACTCCAATGATTCCCATCATGATCATCATCTGAAAGGAGAAAAACAAAAGCACTTCAGATTCAGTTCAAAATGTAATACATGTGAGCAAAAAAACAATTAAATCTCTGGAAATTCTTAGTTGTACAACAGCTTGATTCTTTCTGATTCAGAGAAAACTCTATAATAACATACCTTTTTTTTCTCTGTTCTCCCTAAAGCATCTGATCAGTCTCCCACAGCAGCTCATTAACATTATTACACTGTGAGTTTCTTTCTGTAACAACAATCTGTTTAATGGACCCACACTGATGTGCCCACCTTGCAGTTCTTCCACCAGTACTTGTTCTTTAGCTTGGCTGCGCAGCTTTCAAACTGGGAGGCTCCGGCTTGGAGAGCATCCGCTCTGTCATCCAGCTCTGAAAGCTTCTGGTCCCTTTCCAAAACCTTGTCCACATTCACCCGCATGATATCCACCACCTAGCCCACAGTAGCGAGGATGAGAAAGCATTTGGCAGTGGTGGGGAGGAGAGACAAAGAGGATGACAAGCATGGTTAAAGGAAAACAGCACAGGGGACAAAGGGTTTTCTGGAGCTATACATCATAAATGAGTAGGCGCATCACATTTGCAAATTGCAACAGAGCCGATAATATATAAAGATCAGACCTTTCCAGAGAAGGTAAGACCAACAGCAGAGCATTTTTACATGCTTGTTTGTCTCTGGAAATGCAAAGTCCAGATATTTCACAATTAAGCCAGAGATGTGGTTCCCCAACTGCTTTAATATTGACGCATTGGTTGTAGCATCAAGCTCTGAGACCGGCCTGGTCCTGCTCACCTCCTCGACTTGGGCCTGTGTTTGCTGTAGCCTGCGGTTGCTGGAGGTGTTGGGTGGGGCGGGAGGTCCGCCAGCCGGGGCTCCATCTGCACCGGGGGCTCCTGGAGCGCCGGGGGCTCCAGCGGGGGCAGCATCTGGGGCAGACCTGAGAAGAAGCACGAGGAGGAATTGAGATCGGAAAAAAAGGGGAAAACTCCACAAGCAACTGAGAAGCACCGGGAGGGATGAAGCCGACACGTACAGCAGAGGGAGAAATCTGCAGATGGTGCAGAAGGAGAGAGGAGATGTAGGGCGAGGGATGCAGAAGATAGGATGTAAAGGGGGTGGAGAATGAGATGGTGGAGGATGGGAGAGAAGATTCAAGAGGAAGAAAGAAAATATAGGCCACAGATGGGAAGCTAGAAACAGAAAGTCCTGTCCAGGAAGATGCTGACTGAATAATGGGTGCAAGATTTTCCTGGGGAAAAAAAGAGGGGAGAAGTTCTAGTGATGGATTACAGACAGTTGGGTGGGACTGAGAAGAAAATGTAAGGCTGGAAAGTGATGTGCGCAAAAGTGGAAAGGGTTAATCCAGCAGGGGACAAACAGGTACAAGAGGTTTAAAACTAACAGGACAGTTTAATACAGATCACAGACACTGCAGCAGCACCACAGACACACAAACATGAACCATCAATCATTTGACATGTGCCTGATGATGGTGACCTCAAACCTTCTCAAACATAATGCAGTATCTTTTTTTTTTTAATCTGTGTTGTAAAATGATCTAAAAAGGCTCGAAATAACTCTGCCTCAGGCTTCAGAGTGGCAGCAGTCAACCCCTGCATACATAATTTAGTGATGCTGTGACGGAAAATTTTACTTGCGTCAGCAAAATCCATCAAGCTGAAAGAAATCAGTTCAGATTCAGACGCACTCATAGAAAAACATACAAGACATTTAACTGGTTTAAACAAATATTTATCCAGAGCATCTTGAGAAAGATTTTGCATTTTGTTGTAGTGAAAATAGCGCAGCAGAAAAGCCGCATTAATACTCACATCTTCTATGCAGCTGTTTGAACTGACTCACGGGCAGCAGGAGGAGGAGGAGGAGGAGGAGGAGGAGGAGGAGGAAGGAGAGGGAGGGTCTGAAGTACAACAACAACAAAAAAAAAAACAGCAAGATGTAAGAGAAAAAAGAGACGATAATTTGTAGGCACTGCTCCAAAAGAAAGTCCAAAATCTCAATAAGCAAAGTGATGAAAGTGAGCGAAAGCGAGCAGAGAGTGAGCGGATGTGGGGGGCTGGTGGCGCAGTGGAGCAGATCTCCTGGCGGTGCAAGTCGTCAGCAAAGTACCGCAATACCGAGACACGCAACCGGGTCGGTGATAATTCACTGTGACACCGTGAAGGAGGACTCAGGAGAAAAGTACTTGTAGATTATAATCCATTCAGGGGGATGCTCAGATTCCTGCCTCCAGCTCCTCCTGGTGATCCTTATTGCAGAGCCGCTCCTGGATGCTGAGCGGCGCGCTGATTGGCTGCTGCTTTTAGTTGCCTGTTTCTAAAAAACTGGTGCCAAATTCGTGCGATTTTGCGAAATGAAGGAGGGGAGGAAAAAGTCCAGTCATGAGAAATCAGTTGTTTTCTCGGTGGTTTTCTGTCGCTCCCCCCCTCCTCTCTCTCTCCTCTCGGATGGATGTGCGCGTTGAGGGAAGTACGCTGCTGTAAAGTGCTGTGGCTCTGTAGGCTGCTGCAATAATGCGTCTCTCCTCCTGAGTCTCCACTTGGACTCGTAACGACAGTGCGGTACCCCCCTCCCCTCTCTCCCCTCCCCCCTCCTCTCTCTCCCTCCACACTGCAGCTCTCTGTGCCGGATGGGCGGCAGGACGACACTGCGGTACACTGGATGCCTACAGAGTGTTGACTCGACTCTTTCCTCCCTGGCACTGGGATCCTACACTTTCTCCTCCTCCTCCTCCTGCTGCTCCTGGACGACATTTCCCTTTTGCATTTGCACTCATTTCAATCCATCCTTTGAGACTACATGCTCAGCTCTTTTTTTCCATTTTGATCCTCAACTCTGTCCATGTTTCAGTCAGTCAATAAAATTAGGGGGAAAGTCTCAGGGAAAAAAGCCATTAGAGGATTGAAACATTAGAAAATATGATCCAGGGAAAGAAAAACACCACAGATACAATATATGGACAACCTTGTCTATGTACATTGCATTTTGCTGTTTTTTATGTTTTGGGCTTGGATCATTAATTTCATTTCAGCAAAAATCTTAATGCTACAGTGCACAATAGCATTTTAGACCATGTGTCTCCAGGCCCACTTTTGACTTATCCTTTAAATGTTTTGGCATATATCTACATATGAGCTGTCATTTCCAATTTTTCACAGGTCAGAAAAATAAGCACCATTTTTTATCAGATACGTGTATTTGTCTTCTCTTATCTTGTTTACCATCTCATTACCACTTAGATGTAGAATTGGATTCTGTTTCTCCTGTCTATTGTGATATCTGTCATATCCACTTCACATTATAGCTGCTGTAACATCTATCTATCGACCCCAGGTTGGGAACCACCATTTTAGGCTTCTCTCTGTGTGGCCACAATGTCAATAAAGCAAGGTCAGAAAAGCAATGATGTTACCAGTTTTGTGTTGAAGATCTTGACTGGCCTGCGCAGAGTTCTGTCCTCAACCCCATCTAACATCATTAGGATGAAGAAGCAAATGCCTGCAGTCAGGTACTAAAATACTGTAGAAGATCTTCCTAGAAAAGGTTGTTACAGCAACATCCAATATTTTTATAATGAAATGTTCTGCGTTCACATATGTTCATATGTTGAGCTAAATAGGTTTACATAGGTTAGAAGAAATAAAACAAGGCTTCTTTTCCAGTCCATTTTTATAAATTTTCAGGCTTTTATATCATATTTATTAATAGGACAAAAACAGTCAAATGGGAGTACAGGAAGTATGCTCATCTGAAGCACACACGACTTCACTTCATATGAATATGATAACTTAGAAAAATGGCAATATACAGCACCTTGTCAGATGAAATCACAGAGACAGACTCAAACAGTATTGGCTGGTCAGATGTATTTGCCAAAATGATTTGTTCAATGTTAGCGGTGTTTGCCAGTGCGGTTGAAGCGTCTGTAGAGGAAGCGGATCCTCTTCTCCAAGTTGTGTCTGTCCATAGTCATCATTCTGTCTCCCACCATCTTCTTCTTTCGAATGAGACGCTGCAGTTCGTTGCCTTTGAAAGCCTTCAGCCAGCAGGGAGCCTTGATGAGGTCTTTGGGATGAGCTTTAAAGTCCCCTAAAGTACAGTGTATGTGTGATGAAGAGGAGAGAAAGCAAGGAAAAATGTGAGCAAACCACAGTTGTAGAAGAGTTGGGAACTGGGGTGCAGACCAAAACAAGCAACAAACCACCTGAGCTAGGGCGTTAAATTGTTCTTACATTTATTCGTCTATACTCATGTATTCACAAATTATCTTTTCAAATGGTCTCCTATGGACGTTTTTTTGCAGTTGTTGAAAATATAGTAAGACTGTATGATTATGCTCACTGGCTGTCAATTTAGCATTTTTCTGGAAAAATTAAGTCTAGTAATTCAAATCATGAGGGCTTAGGTTCTTCCGTTCTCCAACACTAACATAAAAAAATTAATCAGCATACGAATCACATCAAAAACACAGTTGCATAGTACATCTTAACGGTTTGATTACATGCTGAGACAATCAAACAAAAACTGTCTTCATTCAACTAAGCCTATATGAACAGTCTCACAAAGGCATTAACTGTTGCTGGACACTTACCTAAGATTCCTATGTTATCATAAACTCCGTACATGCTCCTCTTCTCAGTCCACCTGTCCACCTTCTTCCGCTCAGGGATGGCATGCATCCTGATCTGGCAGCATGTACCTGAAGAAAGCACATTGCTGCATGTCAGTATTGAATATCTGAGGATCCTCTTCTCCACACATATCAAGTGATTCATCAAGCAAAAATATCAAATATTTACTTTTCATCACTGTAAACTGGAAACAATTGTCTTTTAGATGGCTGGTCAGATAAAATACACTACATGAAAACATCACCTTGGGATGCTGGAAATTGTAAAGGGCATGTTAAATAATCAATTGATTATTTGAAGAAAATAAAACAATGAAAATATAGTAATTGTTAGTAGCAGATCTAACTAACTCATTAATGCACATTTTAAGTTTAAGAGCACTGGCCTCAGGTGTTTACAATTTTCTAATGTGTATTTATTGTTTTTCCTTTCTGTTGTGTACTCTTCTATACTTGTCTGTGCCTGCAAACAAGTTTGTAATTTTGACTTATGGTGTAGATGCACTAGCTTTAGATCCTTATGTGGTTGCTTCTGATGCTGTTGCAAGACCCTAATTTCCTCAAGGACAAATTAAGTCTTGTCTGATTTTCATGCATAATCATCAACAGATTTAACAAGAGCTAACAGTGTGGGTACAAACTGTTATACTGTTGCTGCTGTACAGACACAAAAACAAACAGGTTTAGGCTACACATCGAAATCAGTGACACAGCTCACCAGTGGAAATGGTCCTGGCAGTGTGGAGCAGAGTCCCAGCAGACTGACAGAAGGAGGCTCCAGCTCTCAGCAACCCTCCCAGCACAGACATGTTTTCTACAGCAACACAACAACATTCAACATCATACATGCAATGTAGGTGAAGTGATTATTCCAGGTGTGTTAATTGTATTTTAAAGTGTGTTTTCCTCCTATCAAAAACAACGTTAGCCTCGTTAGCTTTTCAAGCAGCTATAACTTACATTGACCCTTAGCTTTAGCTTTAGCTCACACACGTGCATTATTATGAACATTACCAGTTTTCACGTTCAGCAGCGACTTTGGGCCAGTTTGAATCTTTTGTTATTATTACAACAAAGCATACATTTTTGCCACATGTGGAGCTATGACATTGTAAACTATATGTTATTGAAGCTTCAACATGGTCCCAGCAGCCGCTTCCGACTTCCTCTGTGTCCCACAATGCACAGCGCCGGAACCGTAATGTCGTCAGAGCAGCGCAAACACAATCTTTTCAAAGTCTCTGCACCTTTTCACCAAAGACATATATATGTCTATGCTTTTCACTACATTTATTACCCAGTAGAGGGAGCTAACAAAGCCACCAAACAAACTGGAATGAAAATGAAAATAAAAAATAAAATATTTTTTTTAGCTTAAGATAAATTTAATTTTCTCAACACAGAAAGAAACAATTGATCCTTCAGTTTATCAGAATAAATTACATTGAAAATATCCACTTTTGAAGATATATAGTACACGAACAGGAAAGTTACAAAAAAATTTAATCTGAAGGGTAACTTCTTCTTCTTTGTCTTACTATCATAGTAGTAAGAGCTTTCAGACAAATGTGGTGGTGTAAAAACTACAGTATTGTACAATATAATGCAATGTTGCGTACAAGTACCTTAAATTTGTACTTGAGCAGTACCTGAGTAAACACTTACATGCCACCACTGTAATATTATTGAACAAAGATGGCAAATTGTGTAACAGAGTTCATAGATTCCTTCAGATGACACACATATATATTTTAGCTTGCAATGTTGTGATGAATATCTTTAAAAGGGAGGCAAAAAGAAAATGAGGCAGGGGACCCCTTACACAATTAATACAATGAATACATTTGCTTGTGTATATACATTCTGCATTAAATACTATTATATACTTAAAAGATGATGTAATCACTTTTGGATTAGTTAGTTTTAGATGAAATATCAGCTTTAAATTCTATAGTCTAAGTAAAGTGCATACAGTACTGATACATTTATATGGATTTTTTTTTTTTTTTTTTACATCTGTCCTGATTGTAATGTATTTTGGTGCTGAAGACCTCAAAGTTTGCTGGGTTTCATTCCAACAAAAAAAATCTCATCTTACTTATCACATTTAATCAGTGAGATGAGCTGTTAAACATTTAGCTGGAATGAAAACATGAAAACCTGCAGACACCCAAGCTGGTGTTTTTTTTCTCTCTCTCTCTGGCTCTCTCGCTCTGTCTCTCTCTCACAAAACACAAAGACTCACAGACACAGACTGATACTTTCAGTCTTACTGTTGTAAAGACCTGGATGGAATATTTTGTCATTTTCAAAGAAACAAGTGCAGCAAAACTGATCTTTGCCTTTATTTCATTATTGCTAAGACGTCAGTGAGTGTGTGGAAATTTAAAGCTGACATTACATATTTAAACATTAGATTCCATTCAACTTTAAAATAAACCACAGTGCAAAGGCCTGTGCAAAGAAGAGTTATGGTCTTACTGTAAGTGTGCAGAGGGAAAGAAACCTGTTGAAAGGTGAGAAAACCCTGTGCTTCGATACTTTGGATCCACAGTAGAAAAAAGTTTCAATCAATTTATACATGCAGGAGATGAAGCAAGCATCTGTGAAAAAGGTCAGCATCCAAAAGATTTAGTATTTTTCACAAACGGCATCATTTCCAAAAGAACAATCTCTTCAGTGCTGAGTTTTGCATCACAAATACACAGTCATGTTTCCACGCTGCTCAACACAGCGCTGAACAAAATGCTGACTTAACAAAATTAAAGAACTTCTCAGCAGAGCAGCATGTTTTATCTGTGCTCTGCTTCCTCTGCCAGTAATGCTCAGTGGAACGTTATACTTCATCACCTACACACTAGAATACCGTGCTATAGTCGCATCAGTTATTGAAATGAAACCGCAACACTGTTTTCAATAAGTCAGAAAATCTTGACCTAAATGTTTTATGTGTTCTAAATGCTTTATTGCTTATTAAGGGGTAATGCTGAAAACATGTGTCTGTGACAGGAACAGACATAAAGCAGTCACAGCTTGACACAGGAACAAACTACTCACTTGCTGAATTTCTACAGAAGCAATCTGATTTGACTATTTTCCAGCCTTGTCCTATTAACATAATCATCTGCATTCCCTCAAGCTCAAAGCTCAGTTGTTTCCATGTGAGGGGCATTTTCCTTTACAGCACCTTCACCTCATATTCAGATACAGTGGAGGTGACTAACCATCATTTCTGGGAAAGACCACCTCACAGTGAGTGACACCCACATACCCCCATGGTGAGCTTCACAGACGCAGTTTATGCATGTTGGTTTCTTTGAGACAAATATTACACTGATTTAAATTTGAAGGCTGACTGTTTGGTGTGAGGAAGAAGTTCTAGATGGAGAAGATGAAAAGATTTTTTTGACTTACAGTATCAGTCACACAGCAGTCACATGGCGGTTACCAGGGAAAATCTCTCCACGAGATGATGAAAAACAGCTCTGTGGTTTCACCCACACGCTCTCAGTTGTATCTATCCATCTGTGACTCTATCTATGCATCTATGTGACTCTATCTATGCATCTCTGTGACTCCATCTACACATCTATCTGTATCTGTCTATGTATCTATCTGTATCTTTCTACACATCCATCAATGCATCTACTGTATCTGTCTGTGCTCTCTCTTGCAGTACATTAAACTTTTAAAATTAGTCTTCCCAAATTTCTACAAATTACAACTGGTAATATTCTGTATATGGTTATTGTAAGTCTGTTTGATACTGTTTAATGTCTTGTACTCATATGAAACGACGTTTTATTTGAATTGCATAGATGAGTATTGAGAACAGTAAATCTATGTATACACACATAGGTATGTAATAGACAGGTAAGTATACTACAGAGATAAAACGAAATATCAAAGATTGAAAGGTAGCTATTTAATTTAACCCTCAAATGAAGGAGCTATTAATAGAATCTAAAAAATAAATAAATATGTAAATAAATATAAATGGATTACAGCTCACTATAACGTAGTTGGATACAGATTTCGGGACATTTTAATGTACAGTACTCATCAACAATTATAACTCTCTCGCCTACATATTTCATATTACTATATTACTTTACTATATTGTCTTTCATTATCTGTTTACAATGAAAACCAGCACAGAAGGAGTTAGGAGTTAATAAACACTAATATCTGCTTATTATTACATTAGTGTGTTATAAGCCATTTATTAATGTTTAGATACTGATTACTGATTAAATTATAAATTTGGGTTCAAGTTAATCAGAGTAGAAAGTCCTCAATTATGTCAATAAATATAAAAATGACCAAAAGAAATAGCACAAGTTCTAAAACAAAATAAAGTTATCAAAATAAAAAGACATTTCTCTATTAACTTCAACCTATATTTTCTGATTGTAAAGTATTTAAAATGAACTACAGCACCTTTTGTTGACATTGACTGAAATATGCTAAAGCACAGACAAACAAATGCATGACTGGCAGTGTAGGATTGTTTCTAGAGACAGCGAGAATTGACGAAAAGGAAAACAGAAAAGCGAGAAAGAAGCGGATGATTCATTTTCATGAATATCCATCAGAACAAGGTAACATATTACTAAATGGCCTCTTCTCATCATTCTGGGGATGATGATGAAGATTACGCTGAAAGCTGTGAGTTAACCGGTGGTTGTAAACACAACTAACTGGCAGTGACGGAGGAGTGATACTATGGTTTGGTGATGCTCTCACCACTGTTGCCTTGTTGGTTTCAAAGCAACAACTGCCGCTTCCGTGTTGATCCTGAAGTGATTTGTAAACATGTATCATTCACTGCAGTGCATGGAGAAAAACTGTAATGTAGCTCACTGTTCATGTAGCTCACACAGAGAAGCATTTCTAGAAATGAAATATATTTCCAGGTACAAACACAGTATGCCTTTTTGTAGGCTGGAGTGGGTTTGATCCCGCCTGTGAGGCAAGTCATGAGTACAAAAAAAGCAGCTTAGAAAGGCAAAAAAATTCTCTAGAAAACAAATGAACACATGATGCATGTAGCAGTGCCACTGATGACATACATCAAGAAAATAAAGTACATGCAGAATATCATGCTTTCCATGAGAAATAGACAAAGGATTTTTTTTATTTTCTTGATGTGAAAGGCAAGTGTGTGGGGATTCACTCGCAGTGATGCAAGGCCCCGTCTCGAGTATCATTACAGCCACAGAGTTGAATGCACTTGGATAAAGTTGCAAGACCACATTCTGACAGAGACAATACTATGCAGGCGAGTTTTGGGGTGAGTAAGCTAATAGCCAAGAAGATGAAATCTCATTCAGCAGGAGAATTAGTGAAGGAGTGCTTTGTTGCCACTGCAGAGCTGCCAGATACCAAGAAAGTAATATTGTTCCAAAGGGTCTTACAGCCAAGTTCGGTACAAAGGAGAAATTTCTGTCTTTGCAAACATGTATGGCACTGCCAAAGGTGAGGATTTGCTTGAGGAAGTTGTTTTGGCTATGAACGAGCACCAGCCGGGCACTGAACATATTTACCACGCCATTTAATGATGAACTGGCTGATGTGTCTGACAACCTACAACACAAAATCACTGAGCTGCAAAGCAACGATGAGCTCAAAGTACAATAACCTCCTTCTGCTCGAGTTATAGAAAGTATATAGTATGTTCACCCTTGAATTTTGCATCTCTGTTTGGGACAACCAGCTACTCTGAGCAGCTCTTTTCAAAACTGACTCTTGCAACTGACTCGGTTCCGCCCAAGACTGACGGACCCAAACCTGGAAAACCAGCTGCAAGTAGCATCATCATTGCTACCATCTGACATCAGACCCCTTGCTAAAGAGAACCCGTTCCAACCATCACATTAAAGTTAGTGTGATATATGTGTTCAAAACTTAAATATGGCCCTCAAAGGATTATATTATAAAAACTGAAATAGCCCTTGATATGAAAAAAGGTTCCCCACCTCTGCTGTAGATGCTACTGTGTTTGTATCTCGTGTATGCTTCAGCCTGCAAATTGAATTATGCACCACATGATAACATAACAGATTTGATGTGAAGAAGGAAAGAGACTAAAGTAGAGAGAATCCGTGGGAGGAAGTGGGTCTCCCTGTTTACATCTCTGTCTTAGAGTTTCCAAGCTGACACAGACAGACCGCATCAAAGCCTGAAGTCACATGATCAGCAGAGGCGCTACGAAACTTCTCTCCGCCCCCATCAATATATACCTCATCAACCAAACGCATAAAGTCAGAGAGCACATCAAGAAAACAGAGAGACAGACTTAGCAGTGAATTTTTTTGATAGATTTTAGCGGCACTGTGGAGAACAACTGAAATTTTTATCATTAAAAAAAACAACAAAAAGATGGTGTTGGAGTATTTCATCTTTGGGGTGATTGCCCTTCTTATGACAGGTAAATTTATGATTTTTCTACCACAATTTCTTTAACTTTTGGTGATAAAATGTTCATCAGTTGAGCTATTTTTTTGTAGACTGAAGATGCACATTATCTTTCTAAAGTTAATTTTTCATGTTTCTTCCCAAGGGGCTCAATGTGAAGTAATTGAAGTGTTTGCTGAAGAAGGCTCTCAGGCTGTACTACCCTGTAAAGGCAGCCCTTCATCCCCAAAGCCACCCGCCATCATCTGGAGCAAAGCCAACAAAGGGTAAGAAACAAATACTTGCTTGACCTCTATATCGAGGTCCCAACACAGAGAAATCTAAGTTTCCATCCAATCTCATGCTTCACCATCTATCCCAACTTCAGACTACAAGCTTGTATCTACATGCTGATGACACTGGCTTGTTTGTGACACCTCTCTCTGCAGCACTGTTTGGAGAAAGGAAAGGAACGGTCTGCAGTACTTTGGCTCTAGATGGTCACCCAAAGGGACCAGAAGTGCACGATGCCCCCATTTCCAGTTTGAAAGAGGCGATTATAGCCTGGAAATCAACAATGTGATAGAGGAGGATGGAGGAATTTACTCTTGCAGGGTGGAAAACAGACACCTGGTTGCTGAAAGCGTGGTCATGCTCAGAATCATTACAGGTGAGAGAATGATATGCTGCCTTCAAAACCCCCGATGTTTTCACTGTCTATACTCAATTGTTGTTGTTTTTATTGCTGTGTCTATGAATTAATTCAATCATGTGCCAATGGTTTACCTCAGTAAGACATTAAGGCGATTAAATATGTCAAGACTGATATAATCCCATTTATTAGTGAAGATGTTCTTCCCCATGAACTAAGAGGTCTCTGTTGCATCAGAAATGAGCTGTAATACATGTCAATAATCTCATCTTTGCCTACATCCTTTACAGTGTCCACCTCTCCAGTGGTTCCTGTGGGAGAGAACGAGGTTTCAATCACCTGTAACGTGACTCCTTGGCCTTACGGAGCCACTGTGCAGTGGACGTTGAACAACAGCCCATTTGTTTCAAAGACTGGAATCACCTCAAACGATGATAGAGCTGAGAGCGTTGTGAGGGAAAAGGCGACTGCAAGACTGATAGGAAACTGGACCTGTGTCGTGGGCTATAAGGGCCAAGAGGGGCAAGCTTCAACAACTCTGAATGTGAAGGGTAGGATTCAAAACTGAATGATCTTTCAAAATGAATTGTTTCGTTCATCCTTTTTTGATGGCAGATGTTCTTAAACTCTCCTCTTTGGTTCCATTTTTGCTCACAGGAATCATCCAACCATCCAAAGATGATGTTAAAGTGTACGCTGCTGTAGGATCTGCCGTCACATTGCCCTGTGTGTTCTCCCCTGGTTTGATCCCCTCAAGCTCAGTCTGGAAGAAACTGAGACCTCTGTCCCTTTTTAAAGATGCTCCCAGTCACCTTCCTGCCTCTTTCTCTCCGCCCTCGTCCTCCTCTCAGTCTGCCGTGGATAAGTCTGCCAGTTTGACAGAGGTTGGATTTGCGGATGAGGGCAAGTACACATGCTCTGGGATTGTAAATGGACAACGGTTGACTCGAAGTATGCAGCTCGTTGTAGCCAAAAGTAAGCTTCAATGGATTCATTCAGGCTTGATTAAAAATCCCACTGAATATTTTTTTGCCATTAACAATAAATTGTCTTGTCTCTCAGTTGACAGTAGCACCTTGTCAAAGAAAAGCAACTCCGTGACACTGACCTGCCAACTGACCGACACGAGCGAAGTCACCTACTATGAGTGGGTTCATGTGGCCTATGACCTCAATGGCACCCAGTCATTTGGACCCACCCAGAGGGGGAAGACTCTAAGTATAAACAAAGTGTCAGAAGAGAATGGGGGCGAATGGGCCTGTCGTTTCTACGGGAAAGAGGGCATTTTGGGAAATGTGACGTACAACCTTCAAGTGATGAGTAAGTTCAAACCTCTTCATTTCTTCTATTTATGGTCATATGCTGAAAATATACGAACATGCTGGCTTGATGCTCGTGTATAATGTATAAAAATATAATATGTCTTTATCTGACTCTGTTTATATTGTTTTCCCCCACAGGTGGTCTGAATGGTAAAAAGTCATCAGGTCAATCACAGAACACCGGTGCCGTAGTCGGTCTCAGTTTTCTCCTCTTTGTCCTGCTGCTGGTTTTGGTGAAGATGTACAAGAACCACCAAAGGGTAAAGACCCATACTTTAAAAACTCATTTAACCCTGTATTAATTTTTTTGAGAAATTTTTGGTAAGAAAAAAAGTCTTGAAACAAGGGGATTTATTGTCGTTGTTTCAAGACAAGTCACCTGACTCAAGAAAATGATTTGCATGAGTTTCACTGGAAAGAAATGATCTCATTAACTGATTTCTAATTCTATGACAAAAGCAGGTATAAAAAATGCATACAAAGCATGACTTAATGCTAAATGTATGGGTGCATTCACACCTGAAGGTGGACTTGTGTTGCTCATTTAAACAATTTTGCATACCCTGTTTCCACAGAGGAAGAGGACCTTTCAATACCCTGCGCTGGAGACAATTGTTCATACCACCTCCAATGAGCGGGAGGAGAGAGAAAGGAACAGAGAGAAAAAGTAAAGACACATTAAAGCAGAGGCATCGCAGGAAAGATCTCACAGGGCTAAAATGAAGTGAGGTCCGTCTTCTTCATGCCTGCAACACGCCGGGAGACTTTTGTTTGCACAAGTTTTTGTAAATACAATATCACCAGAGCAGACGTTGTAGCAGTTTTGTTGTTGAAAAGTTGTATAGTATCATTGTAACTGTTAATTATTCTACTGTATGTGAGAATTTGTTTCCATATATATCTGTTGAAAATAAAATGTTTGACAAATAAAGTGCATATAAAAGAAATGAATCTGGTTTTATTTATTACATTATAAAATCTGAAAATCTTGAGAGGGGAAAATCATTACTGATATAAATAAATTGGACGAGAGCTTACAAAAATAATGTTTCAGTATATTTACATGAAACATCACGTGTTTATGTATTATTCTAAAAAATATATATACATTATTTTACATTTTTACAGAATTATTATTGGCCATAATGAAGCACCAAACTACAAATTTGTTTGCAAAGGTCCTGTTCCTCTTTTGTGGGCTTCAGTTTTCAAAGAGCTTATTGTCCTCATTACTTTGTCCCTCTATAGTTCACATTGGTGGACTGAATTTTGAGTTTGCATAATATGTTGTTGACGGACAGTCCAGTTATTCATCCACTCAGTGACTACAGCTTCAGAGTTACACCTGACTGCACTCCCCGTCTTCTTGCTCTGAAAGTCCGTTGAGATACCAAAAGGCCAAAGATCGGTTGATGCGCTCAAGAGGCCCCTCAGCTCCAGGGTGTATATGATCCAGGACTTCATCATCATCAAAGCACCAACCTGACCAGTCCACATTTACACCGTCCGTAAAGACAACACTAAAGAAGATGAGAGAGGAGATGGAGACAGAATGTCAAGACAAATGATTTTGTAACACCTGTTGTGCAAGTACTTTCCCAACTAATGAATACAGCACATGTTCAAGTTCACGCTTCTGTCTAGAGCTGCCACGGTGCATCACGTTCGATAATGCATTGTGAATGTATTGTCATAAGTGCGTACGCTATTTAAGAGCCCAAAAAGCATAAAACACTTAAAAGGAGTACTGGCATGAACAACATGGATTCAAAATGATAAAATTATGAGAAGTAACGAAGCATTAAAATAGACTTAGGGCATGATGATAAACATATTGTATAATGTAAGTATTAAATAAGTAATAAAATTGGCTATTTAACAAAGAAACTGTTGAAGTGTCTTGTGGAGTTTCTGATGTAAACAATCTACACTTGAAAATCTGAAAAAAAGTTTGAGCAGATGTTCAAGAGATACAACTTGTATTCAACATGCTAATTAGGACAAATGGCCTCAGTGCTCTGTGGTTAGAAACATGAAAAACACTGCGTAATTTTAAGTTTCCGTTCTCAGAGAACGTTCTGTCCATTACGAGTCTACTTGACACTGACAACTAATATCAAAAGTAAAGATTTGACAGTTTATAAATACATTTCCAATGAAGGGGAATACAAATACATTTAACCGACACAGAGCAAAGTATTAAGAGAACAACTGTGTCTATTATTTGAAGCTGAAGAAGCAAAACATCTGTCATTTAAAGCCAATGAAAAGTTGTGTCTGAGTAAATGGAGACAACATGGATTATCTGTCTGTCAAACTCCATCTGAATGTCAAAATCTAAATTTTTATCAATATATCTAAATTATGTGAAAGTAATATGTAGACCAGGAGGGTGGAGTTCTTTTAAACAGAAGATCTGGGCTCTGGTCAGAAAGTGTCCACCCTGCTGAAGCATCCTTGAGCAAGACACTAAACCTGAAACAGTTCAACCTTTTACACAGAGTTTGTTTTCCTCTTGCAGTTTTTGTTCTATTTTGCTTCTTTGCATATTATACAACAAGTTGAAACTTCTTTCTAGAGAAGTATACATTATTTTTAAAAATTATTTCATCCCACAAATACAGTTTGCCTGTATTGTATCTTAAAGTATCCAGAATTCTGGATCAATAATACAAATTTGTTTGCTCTACTTACTTTAGGTAATTCAGTTATATCCCTGCTCTGAGGTACAAATGATAACAATAATAATTAAGATAAGAAGTGGGAACACTAGAAGATTATATACCATGCAATTTTGCCAGTTCTGCATGCAAAATTGTGGCTTTCAGATGCAGAGATTGAGTCATACTGTGAGATAAAATCATTTTCCACTCTTGATTCACACCTCAATTTTAATCAATTAGGTGTGATACTTGCACGTTTTCTCTGGAACTGGATGCAGATTTGTATGATTTTGCTACACTGTTAAAGCTTTTGCTTCATAATTATTGCCAATTTTATTGTTCTTACAGTAGATGCATAACTTTTTCGACTTTGACTAATCAACTAATGTCAGTATGTTGGTCATATGTCGGCTGTTGTGACCAGTCTTTGTTTTAGCTTTAGTTTTTTACTGTGCATGGGCAACCACATCATACTAACCTGCCCCTCTTTTCAAATTCATCTCCGTCCACCAGCTGCTCCTTCCATCCTTTACTCACTGTGAGAGCTCTGTGTCTCATCAGCTCCACCTCGTCCTCCCACTCTGCGTCTCTGTCTCCATCACTGGGCGATGGTGATGGTGTGGTGGAAAACGAGGGGGAAGGAGGGTGATAACTTGATCTCATATTGGTCATTTTCACATTCCTGCCTCTTTTAAATCCGTCTCTGTCCTTCACTCTCTCTTTGGCTCTTTCCAAAAGACCCTCCAGAGGCGAGGGGTGTCCATTGGGATTATGTCCTGGGATGGGGAGTTGTGTATTATTTGCATGGGGTAATGTGTACATACTGTTGGAGTGAAGTCCGCGGCCTCCTTCAATGATAATGTTAGGAATGGAGGCACTCCTTTGGGTTTTCATTTTAGGCCTTTTGTTATAGAAGTTAAGGTCGGGCTGCTCAGGTTCAGATAATGTTTGAGGGTCTGGAGAGACTTCATCATACATGTTCCAAAACAACCCTTGGTTTGATTTCAAGGAGCCCAGCTTTAGTACTCGGTGAGACTCTGAGCTTTGGCCGGGAGGAGCAGAGTTCCTCTTGATATTTGGGTTATAGTCAGAGTTGGAGAGAGACGCAGGCCAAGTCGGTCCTGAGTCTCTGAAGAACTGCCTAGATGTCTGAGAGGAGGGAGCCTGATGGGTGCTGACTGGCCTTCTTCTCCTTAACCCAGGTGACTTCAAATTTTTGGAGAAACCCCAAGCCTCTGTCTCAGTGTCTCCAGACTGGCTGGAGCTGGAATTTCTCCTAGTGTCCTGGTTAACAGACTGGGAATCTGACTCTCTCTTTGTTGATATTCCTCCTTCTCTGGGTACTCTTAAAAACTCAGTTCTCTCACTGGATATTGTTACTTGGCGAGGAGGTTGTGAGTTACTATCTTCGTCTATTGGGTAATCAACATCTGGATATCCACCCAGTAAGAGAGCATGTGGTCCAGTTGTGTTGTATCTTAATGGATCAGCTCCAATGCTGTGAGTGAAATGATCCGGATTAGGGGCCGGTGACACTTTGTGGTTCCAGGTTGCCCTTCGTTCCTTCATCACGAGAGATTCAGCCGTGTTCTCTTCTTCCTCCGTGTGGATCCCAACTTGTTGTCTTCTCACTCCCATTTCTATCCATTCATGCCCTTCGACTGCTTGTTCTCGACCAGCAACGCTCTTACGCACTGATTTCCGATTATTATTATCTTTGGGCTGGGAGCGCAAATAAGATACAGTACTGTTGTTAGAGGACGTATCATCAGGAGGTTGATACTGTTCCTCTGACTTTTTAGGCACCAGCAACCCATATATTGACTGACGAATTAGAAATTCCTCCGTGAGTTCATCCACAAAAGTCTCTCCTCCTGGCTGAATCAGAGGGTGTTCTTCTGTCTCCATATCATCATTCTTGACTTCTGTAACAGGTTTGGCCTCCGGCTGCTGGATGTTATAGTTTTCCAGTTGTCTTTTTCTCTCTGTCTCTCTCCAGCTCCTCAGTGTTTCCTGATAATGTAACATAGACAAAAAATGAAAAAAACATTCCACAATGAATGAGCACTAAACACAAAGTAAAGTCTTCTAAAGTCTTCTGGGGATCGTGAATGTTGAGAATTTTAAGGCATTCCATCTAATAGTTGCTCACATATTTGTGTCTGGTACAAAGGGTTGGACAAACAATTGAAAGACAGACATTGGACATTTCATTTCAAAGCATCTGGTCATGAATTTCACCTTTGCCTGGTGGATGGTGGAGATCCATGTCGAGCAGTTCTCTGAGGTGCTGGCTGCAAATATGTAGACATTCGTAACACTCTGAAGCTCTCCTACCTCCACAAGAACAAATGAACCTGAGAGAAGAGGAGGAGTGATTCTCTGTGATACATTGTCACAGAATCCAACCATTTCGTATCTCGAGCAAAAGGAAGTTTTACTCACAGCCATCTTTCAGCGCTATGCAGTACGTTCTGTCGAGGGCCAGAGGAGGCCGAACTACCTTCAGCCGCTCTCCTTTCTTCTGGACTTTGGTCATAAGAAGCACATCAGAGAAAAGTAGAGCCACCACTTCCAGCTGCATGTGCGAGCAAATACAAGAACGTTAAAAACTAAAGACGACAACATTCTGATGAGAATTAAATGCACAGTAATTGAGTGTACCGGCTCTGCTCACCTTGTTGTCTTTTCTCGCCCGGATCTTTAAATTGTCCTCCAGCAGCAGCTTCCGTACAACCTGAGGACCTACTCCTCTGATGGGGCATGTTAGGTCGAACTGGCAGATCTCTCTCACATGCTGTCAAAGGCATCCAAGTAATCATCAGTGATAAAACATGTTTGTTGGCAGAAATCTGTAAGGCTCAGTATTGTTATAATAGCCTGACATCTGAACTCCCACGTCCTGTCTGATTTTAAGCTACAAGGAAGAAACAATATTGTATCACATTTGGCTGTAATAAAACAGTTTTTGTAGACTGCATTCCAGTGATTTATGACAAACCAAGCAATTCATTTTTAATTCTTCATTTTGTAAATATGTTATACTGCAGTGGCATAAAAAGAGCTCTTAAGCTCCAGTCTCTTGCTCCTCTGTAGAAGAGGTGGGGGGCCTTATACATGTCTGTGCCCAGGGGCCCTTTGCTTGTTAATGTGTCCACTGTATTAATGGGATGTTGGGATGGTTTTTGTACTCCAATATATCCACAAGAAAAAAGATTGTGATCGACAAAATATACAGATTTCAAAATGCACACAATCATATTTTACCTTGTCAATTTCTTCATTTATTCCCTCCACCTCATATCCCTCCACCCTCTGTGCAGATATGGACAGGGCGAGTTCCTCATCTTTTAGCCTCAGGTAGTCATTGATACTGTCCAAAAAACTGTTTACACTGGATAACTGGAAAGGAGATAAAAATACATTGGGTTCATCACAAGTATCTGATTGATCTGATTGATATCTGAAATTGATTGAGAAAGAGATGGCCTAAGCCTACTCAATATCCACAATTACTATATTGATTTGAATTAAGGTATCCCTCAAAATGGTACAGCCATCAGAGATTGAAGTTCTCACCATGCCTCTGAGTTTGAGCTGTATATGAGGGTCCTGGGTGTTTTTCAGAACAGCCTTGAGAAGCAGAGGGTACTTTGTGATCCTCTGATGTGGTTTGGCCTGCATGTCCCCGAGCCGCATCCGCTCACACAGAGGGTGAGTCTCCACCCACTGGACAAACCAAAAACAGGAGAACAGTGTGTCAAATCAATGCTTTTGATGAAAACTAATTTTATTACATGTCACCTAGATGAGTGTCCAATAGCATCCTACAGTAGTAGTACATAGCTGTACAGTTTTAGTTTTTGATGTTTGGATGTTGTTTTTGCCTCTCAATCCTGATTATGGAGAGTTTTTATTATTTTTGATAGAAAATAGCCCCTAACGGAGGTTGTTCACAGGGAGGTCTGCTTCCCCTTCAATGCCCTTTTCCCTCCATCCACCAGGTGACTTTCCATCCTATCCCCTTTCAACTGTCACCTGTACATGCCTGCCTCATGGCTTTGTAATCTGATTTTTTTTTTGTAAATAAATCATTGATCTGCACCGACTCTGCCTCCTTTGTCTGTTGTCGTGCTCACACCAGCTGCGTATTGATGCGGAGGCAGCAGACGCATATTTCGAAGCCTTGACAAATAAAACCATATTGACCGAAACAAAAACTACCATGGGGGCTAAGTGAGATGTTTTTGTTTTGTTTGATTTGGATGAGAAGACCCCACCATGCACCATTTCCTGGTAAAAAGTGTTGTTAAACAAAAAAAACATCACCTCCCACTCAGGTTGACAAGTGTGATGGAGTGACATAAGTGAAAAAGCAAGTGTGAAACAAAACAAACATGAATCAAACATTTACAGTGGGGGCACCTGATTCCATACAAAAGAAAGCAGTGTTAATTGTAGGGTGACAAGTTTCAATCAAAACACTAATGACATTTTTACTTTTAGCCTTCCAGGTTTTGTGTAAATGTCGCTGCAGGACGTGCTTGTCTTGCAGTCATATTTCCTTAAATGTCTTGAGATGAAATGCTTTAAAACCGCTGTTAAGTCTGAATCATCAAGACGTGGTTGCCCGTTGGGAAGCGCCTTTGACAGGTCACCCACAAGGTTATGAAAGCATCATAAACCACACTGTGCAACCATTAATAACAGAACACTTAGTCATTACACCAAATTCCATCCAAGTGTCTTGAATGGTGTTAATGTTTTTTTGTGTTGGCGTTTCCATATGTGTGTGAACTCAGAGTGTTTGTGTTCAGGACCGTTGTGTGTATGGATGCAGCTTTCTGTACCTGGATGTATGTGAGGAAATGTGGATTGCTCTCCATCTGCCTGCGTGTGAACTCAAGATTGTTTTCCTCCTCCCAACAGTAATCCTGATAGGAAGAGAAGCGCTGATGGAACTGGGGACAAAAGGGAAAGGACCTTGGTTAAAAAACCTTGGTTATCTCCAAGTGGCCGGAAGTCCTGAATCAAAAGCTTTACTTCAATTCTCCACCATGTGCTGCTGCATATGTGAAAAATGTTGTATTAAGCCTTCTGTGGATCCATAGGGAGATGTGTGAAACCTGATCAAATATATATAAAACTATATATTATATTAAATAAAAATAAAAAAATCAGGATGTGTGCAGTTAAAAAAAAATCATCTTACTAGACCTCTGTAACCCGCTCTTCATCTCTGCTTGAGGTCAGCAGCTCAAGGCTACATCAGCTGCTTCCTGAATCTCCAGACTGTTCTGGTCAAGTTGCATTGTGGGTAACGTGGGAACCAGGTTTTCACAAGGAAGCAGAATGCACGCAATATAAAAAGATAATATCTGTGGTTCTGCTGCTTTAATGCTAAACCGGTGAAGTACTCTTTGAATAGATTCAAATCAGCCTGACTGTTGGAGATTCAGTGGGAACAAAGACATGAATCACTTTCGTGTCTTTTGGAGTTTATCTCCGACTCCATTTTTCGACTGATATCCAAATTGTCACGCAAACTGTTAAATAACGATTATTTTTGAGCTGATGCACATGAGTTAGCCGGAGGAGCCTGACTGGAGGAAAACAGATAAATACTGAGAATGCTATGGGTGGCTTATAAGAAATGCCTGACTAAGCAATGGCTGACAAAAGAAATACCTAGTGTTGACGTGCACAATGTCTACGCAATGGAGTGGATTACTCACGATTTGATGATAACGATTCATACCAGACCTTTTTTGAATATGCATCATAAACGAATCTCCTAGTGCATATGCATTGTTTTATTTGCCTTTATAATTGCTCAGCTGCATATTTTTTCCTCCTTTTTGCCTCATGTGAGTTATTTTGCAAAATATATATTTTTAATGAATTATTATTTCTCATCATTTCATATGTAACCAGCATTTTATTGCTGCAGCTGGTTGTAGTTGAAGCTATTTTTATGTATTTTGTATACTGTTGGTTAGTTTTATTTACTCTATTACAATCCATTAAAATTGCACTTGCACAAATATGTTCTAATCTGCAAAGTAACTTTAGCTGTCAGATAAATGCACTGGAGTGAAAGTACAATATTTACCCCTGAAGTACAGTTGCTTAAATTTAAAAGTATGAAGCATGTTTTTAAGTGAAATACTTGAGTTAAATGTACTTAGTTACCTTGCACTACTGACAGACAGAAACACGCCTGTGAATGTGTTTATCTTGCAGAAAGTGAATTCGTACCTGCAGGCAGCCGGCCTCCAACCTCATGGGGTCAAAGGGCATGCCTGTCCGCCGGACTTCACGTAACATGGGATAAATGACCTCCTGCCAGAACAGCTGGTGAGCGGTGAGGACAGAGGGAAGGTTGGAGAAAAGCCGTGCAGGGGTCACCTGTTGAGGGAGGAAGTCAGAAGAAAGTAAAAATCATACTGCCCAAGTTTAACTTTGCATTATTTTCCATCTTCTCAGTGGAAATGTGTTGTTGTGCTGCATTTTCCGCTTGTGTGTTGTATTCTGTATGAGCCAAGGCGGATGTTGTTGTTGTGCCAGTCAATGTGTGTCAGTGGTATGCAGAACAGTGGAAAATAGGTCTTGAAATGTGTGTTTAGAAATGTGTTGTGCATTTCCACTCTAAATGAGGCTGCATGCTCTGCAAACTGACCTCCAGGAGAAATCCATGCTGGTGCAGGTTGACAAGAGCTGCAACAACCAACTGTGAGAAGTAGACGCAGCTTTGTTAAACATCCTGTGGAAAATCCCTTCTCAGCTCTGACTTCTGTAAGATGAAACGTTGCATTTAAATGTGACTATGACAGCAGGTAGAGAGTGACATACGTCTTTGATGATAATTAGCTTGTTGATGTAGGTGAGCTCGGTGTGGACAAACTCCCACAGCGCTTCCTGTTGGTGTCTCTGCGTTTTTGACATCGTCTGAAAATCAAAACAAGGCAGTGGAGAAGAGAAGAAAGAGAAAGAAACATCAGAGATGCTACAGAGTGTAAACGTACAGAGCAAGTATTTTACAGTAAAAGCAGGAGAAACACTTAAAGTACGAGAGTCTGCATAGATCTTACTGTCAACCAATCCACATTAGCTCCATCTTTACCAGCTGCAACACTGAAGTGATCAACACATAATTGCATCAATAATTACAATACAATAATGCAATGATTCTGACACAGGCCATTTATAATCCGTATTTTTACTTTTAGTACTTTAAGAATATTTTGATGCTAATACTTGACTTAATGCCTTATTTTTAATGCAGGTCTTACTTGTAACTGAGTATTTGTACACTTGTATTGCTAAAAGATCTGAATACTTCTTCCACCACTGGCACTAGTTAACCTCTCAATTCTTTCCCATTTCCCCAGTTTGTCTGGAGCTAAGACCTAAACCCAGTCAATCCAACAACAGACATATATCTTTCAAAAAATGCAAAAACAATTTCCTTTAAAAAAATGGAGCACTGTAGTTATTTAAACATTGGCAAATTATTTTGACTATTTTCAGCAGCGGATGTGGGGCTTTAGTGAGTATTTACAGCGGCAGGATGGTGCAAGCACAACTGTGGCTCAATGATATGTTTTTTTTATATATATGGTTTTGGACAACAATAAAGCTCTATGGCACAGATGAATAAATTACAGTATATCAGGCTTTTGAAACCAAGACAACACTTCTTAGTGGGATGCATTAGCCTATAGAGTTAGACAGTAAGGGCCCATACTGCATGAGAGTCCACTATGTCTGTCCAGCTCTTCTCCAACGTTGTTCCCTGACTTTCCTCCTTCCATCTCCACTTTAGACTGACTGGCACAGCGTAGCTCTCCAGATCCTGCTTCAACACATCCAGCTGACCTCGCTCCTGGGGTGAGCATGTAGGAGAATAGGAAGAAAGAAGCACAGAAACCAGGCAGAAAAAAAGATGAGAGTCAGATGTCAAAATGAATTAGTGAGTCCTTCAAAAATCTCATTAACAGTTGTTCTGAATACTTGTGGTCACATGTTACATTTAAGAACAGAGCAGAACAAGTAGCGCTGCAGGTTTTTTCAGTTGTTTGACTGTGTGGACTGGAGCAAGTCTGTATCTGTTTCTACGCATGTCAGCGTGCAGACAGCATAATACCTGAGACGCCAGGTTTTTCTCAGACACTCCCTGGCTGAATAGGACCTGTCTCAGAGCAGCTCTGGGTTTGGCTCCTGCAGATGTTCCCTTCGACAGTGTTGCAAAGTCACTCACAACCTTTTGCTTGGTCTGCCTCTGGAAAGGAAAAAATATTCTCAGACATTGCAGTTTCAGGTTGTTTTTAGCACTTGATAGTCAGCGTAAACATATCCCATCGCAAGTGAAAGTATTTGAAATCAGGTAAATGTGTGTCAGTAAAATGTACTTAAAGTAACAAATGTAAAAGAACTTGCAACATGCAAATTGTCCCTTTCATCATGATGAGAGGTTTTTGTTCCTCATAGAGATGAGTCTTAACTACTTTTATAAATTATAAAATCCTCAATACTGTGAACACATTAATGTCTATTATGGACTCCTAAAAAGGGTAGTTTGCAGTGCAGTGAGACTATTTCAACCTCTTCTAAATAATTCACAGTAAAACATGTTTTATTAATGATGGTCTGCATGTTGAAACAGGAAAGATTAAGGGACACGTTGATCTGCCTTAAAGCAATGTTAGAATATTTGTAAAACATTGCCAGTTGTTGGGGTTTTTTTTTTCAAAGGACATATTTGGACTCAATTCCAGATGAAAATGACACTTTTTTTCCACTGACTAATGCACCAGTTTTAGAAGATGGTCATATGCTTAGTGTGAAAAATAACCTGCAAAATATGCACTAACTACAGATGAAAGAGGTGGAGTATAAGTGTGACACTTCTCTCTCTGAAATGTATTAGAATTATAAAGGAAATACTCTGATAAAGTGGTTCCAGAACTGAACTTAAGTACAGTGGCTCAGTACATGTACTGTAATGTGAAAGCACCCTGTCGTCTGTCCCATTGCACTAACCTGATAGCTAATCGTGTGGAACCTGTGTTTGTCTGCTGACCCCCTGTGGTGACTGTTTATCTCTGCAGCCCCTGTTGTCCCATCAGCAGCATCTGGCTCTCTGGTTTCCGCGTCCCTCTGCCTCTCCCCATCCACACCGTCTTGCCAGGGCGCCATTGCTTCTTCCATCAGTGATTCATTTCCTCCACCGATGTTTACATGTGGTGCTTTTGAGGAAAGGCTGAGGATAAGCACACGGGCTTAGTCATTGCTAAAACAAGGTGTGTGTGGAGCAACAGAGGAGAACAGTGTGCAAGGCCTTGAGAGGAAGACAGAATAAAGGGACACTGTGGGCTTTGTTGTCATTTTAAAGGGTTTACTTAGACTGTCTAAAGCTTTATAAATGCTCTGTAAACAAGCACAGATGGCAACAAAAGAGAAAAAGTTGAATTTTTGGGAAGTTCTGGGATTAGTTCATCTTTTAAGACAGATGTTTTTCAACCTTTTTCCTCTCCTGAGCTCTCAAAATGAAGTGGGCTGCAAGCTGCTCATCACCAGGTTCATGTATCTGCTGGTTGTGAACAGCTCAACCAAAGACAGTTGTTTACCTTGTTTTATATATTATTCAAGAATAACATAAATTAGTGCCACATACCACAGCATTTATAACCTAAGCTAGTTTGCAATGCCTCTGGATCAACTCTAAAATACGTCAAATGCAAGAAGAAAATACATACAAAACAAACAATGACAAGAAAATTACATATAGATAACATAAATAACAAGCAGTAACAAGCACCAGATCAATCATGACTATATCCCTGGGTTAAGCTTCAGTTTTAAATGATCCCAGCTATGATCCACTTCTAATCCTGTGGGTAATCAGTTCCACATGTTGATCCGCAAACAGAAAAATTTCCAAATGAAGAAACACAGTAAAGCACCTTACACTTCTCTACTGTGTTACTGAGGCAGAAACCCTGAGAGGTACCGTCAGGTCATCGAGCAAAGTACTGTCACACATATATGTAGTAAATACCAGGAGTAAGCCAGGTACCCAGGCTGTCAGAGAAACACAAATCATTACTGCTGCATCTCGCTGACGGTGACGTTAGGTGAACAGGACACCAACAGTCTCACATAGCTGCAGCTCCAGTTACACAGTCGTGCGGGTCAAAGTGTAACTCTGGTGCTCGTCTAACACTAGTTCCCATGAATCCAACATCCTCACAACTTGCATAACATCCTGCTGCAGAGGTAAAGTAACAACAAAGAAGAGCGTGTCTCCATTCTCTGGAAGTTGCTGTGTGTTGATGAAATAATTCTCTATATACTGATGCAATCGTGGTTTTTAGAGTTTAGTCCAAAAGCAAACACACTCACACAAGGCAAAGCCCGCTGCAGACAGGTACACCGCACTAATCTGCTCTGGCTATTCTGTCAAACATCAAAAGGATTGACGCAAATGCTTTCCACACTGTGTCATACCTGTTTACAATCACTGTCTGTGTCTTACAGTTACTCACTAAAGATTGTAATTAGATTAGATATTGCAATTGTAGCACTTCAATCCATTCCAAGATTAACAGGTCGGTTAAAAAAAAACAGGCTTCCTTGTAGTTTTATAGCCTCAGTAAATCAACAAAGCAGTTACAGTGGTGGATCCATTGAGCAGCTCCAACATGAAAATGACTTACTGTAGTGAAGACATGAAGTGAAATGTTCCTCTTTCCCGTCGTACACCCTCATCTTCTCAACACCACCACATATGTCGTATAATGGACACAATTATATTTACCTGGGCTTGGTTGGATCCATTTTGTTTCACCCAGTCATCTTTGGTTTCTGTTAGCTTTCCCCTCCTCCTTCTCCTCTCTGCCCGGATCGGTCCCTCCCTCTCTTCCTTTCACCTGCACCCTTGCCCTCTGCAACTGGCCCGACGGGAACAACTGGATTTTGCAGCCGACAAATCAGTGTTAAGGGCTGGTTAATGCATCGCGGTTAAAAGAGCTTAGGTGTTGACTGATTTCTTTGAGGTGTGCTCTGTTGTTGTTTCATGTCAGTCAGGGCTATTGATCACCTTGAGCAAACAGGAGGAAATCATTTTAAGAGGGGGAAAGAGTGAGCATTAATAGCAAATCAGAGGTTGCTTTTCAAGTTACCTAAACAGGAAAAAGGGGATGTGAAGTCAACCGTGAGAATCTGGCATTCTGAGAGCACAGTAAAATGGAAAACAGCTCAGTGCTCACACGTTATTGGGAAGCCAGAAGAATATAGCCATAGGAAAGGAAAAAGTAAGAAAAGGTCACATCAGGTCAAATTGGCTTGACAGCAAAACATATAGGAGGAACAATTACAAATGTGAATAAGTGTTTAAAGCTTGAAGCTGGAATGTAGACTGGCAGCGTCGCTAAAGTTAAATACATGACTGCGTTCTCATTACCACTCAAATACTCGTTCACATTTCCACTTTCCTCACGCGCCCACACGCAATCTCAGCCGGCCGTCTGGAGCCGACGCACAAATCTATGGCACAGTTCAGATACGCACTTACAGATGCATTTATTTAAAATTCAGATATTAACACATATATGCTGCTCAACATTGTTCAACATTGATTGTTCAATAAATGGTTCTGTTTGTATAATACAGTTTCAAACAGGGTAGAAGTGCTCTGGAATGACACGTCCTCACTCCGTCTGAGTGCCACTGATTCATATCTGAATCTGCAGGCCAAGACTGGTGTTATAAAAGTTTCTTGGCTGAGGCATACTGAGACAAGGCGTGTCCTGTTTTCCCTAACAGTCATGAATAATGCTTGTATGAGGGGGTTTAAAAGAATGCTAATGGAGCTGTGAAATGTGGCAGGGGTCTGGTCTCCATTATGTGGGAACTGCAAACTCCCTGTTTGTTTTTGCTCCTATTAAATATTAATAGAGAGGATTTTTAAAAATAATCTCATCAGGAACTACTATTAAAACATTACCAATTAACTTCATGGTTCAATAGCCTTTTTTCAACTTCCCTCTGCTCCAAGAAAAACAAATGAAACAATTGAAAAATACTGTCTGCAGTGTTTAAACCTATGTGGCAATTACTGACAGGGTAGCTTAATGAAAGAGTAAAAAAGCAACTATAATACAATATGGTCACTAAAATAAAATCATGAATGCATAGTTGTATCATAAAAAGTGATCAGTTATGTCTAAAATAATAAACACTATTATACCCTTATATTCCCAAACACATAATGTACAGGATAGTGCTACCAAAGAAACAGTGCACAGAGAAAAAAAAAAATCAGTTTGACATTTTGGGAAATATGCTTAGTCACGCTCCCCATAAAATACACAAACTGAGCCTTTAACAATTCAGATTCAGATTAAGCCAACAAGATAGAGCTTGTTCATTAGTGAGCTTTGAAGGTGCTGGTAGGTGGAATATGTTAGTCTTTGGACAGAGTTAGGACAGACACTTGTTTCCAGTCTTGCTAAACTAACTCTGTGCAACGAAGTGAGTGAGCATAGTTCCCCAAATGTCTTATTATTGCTTTGAGATTTTTTTTAAAAAGAACATACACAAAAGTTTACACGTTTTAAGCAGAATTTATCAGCGCAAAGTCACATTTTCAGTGACTTTCTCTTTACAGAACCATTCAATCCGTCACTCTCAGTAGTTTGGCCCTGTCATCTCAGTAAGTGATCGACAGGACGAGAGGTAGAGTGCTCAGTGATGCTGGTTGCTCTGAAATGAAACTGCTTTGGTGATAGCACCACGTTTGTTCGTATGTTTTCAGAGAGTCTCAGAAGAAAACAACACTTGGTTTCATAAGCTTTTCGTTCCACTTGGCACGCGTCGCAGAATTACTGAATGTCATACTTTGTCTCCAGCTCCTCGGCCGCCCGGCCCAGGTGCATCTTTCTCAGTTCGTCTAGCAACTCCTGCAACAAGGGCCAGTGCATCATTCCACCTGCGCGCGACCTCCTCTCGGCCCACAGCCTCAGCATCTGGTAGTGGGCCTCCCGGCATGATCGGTAATCCAGCTCTGTTTGTTCGATCTCTGTATCCGTCACACCGAGAGAACGCACCAGCTGCTTCATTTGCAGCACAGGAACCAGATCCAGAACCGTGTAGATCAGGTCAGGGACTGAGGAGAGAGGAGTGGGAGGAGGGGGGTGTTGAGGGAAAGAGATTAGAGTTAGTACAATAATTTTCTGTATGTTTGAGCCGAAACACAATGGACCATTGATCGGCGTGTACACCGTGCAGTATGAAATACACTCACTCTTGATTTCAAAGGGGACACAGTCGGGCAGATTGGACGGCTGCTCCTGTTCGATCACAGGACTTGGAGGTTCAGCCTTGACGTTGATGATGGTTGAAGGTTCATCAGTGGTGATCAGGACTTGCTACAAGACAAGGACAAATCCAATTTTATTATTATTATTTAAGACATAAACCAGCAGAGAACAGTAACCGCAGGCAGGTGGTGACGGTACCTTGCACGAGTCCGGAGAGTCATCAGACGACTGAGAGGACGATTTCAGTAACTTCTTCTTGGTGTACCTTTTTGTGACCATGTAGGTGATGACAAACACCACCATCGATACCACAGCCACAGCTACTACACCGCCGACGATTATGTTAGTAAGAAACTCCTTTCCAAATTCAGGAACTTCATAATGATCCACAGGGGCACATAGAGAACAAGACATGAAGGATGGACACGTTAAAAAACACACACAATATCTGACCAATGCTTTCCTTCACAGATCGTTCTCCTCTCCTCTCTGATGTGAAATAAAGATAAGGATTTCTGCAGGGTTCGCCAATTTACATTTAAGACTTCATCAATAACACACGGACTAAAACTTAATATCTTTTCCCAAATTTTTATGATCAGAATGGCACAAGCAGAAAAGCATGATGGGAAACCAGTCGTGAATATTATTTCACGTCTTTCAGTTCTCCCCAGCCGTATATAATAATAATTCCTCATGAAATGAAATTAATTAAATTAACACAACCTGAACCCAGATAAGTGGCAGAAAATGGATAGATGGATTGACCAATTGAAAATGACTGATTCGGTTAAAAAGTAAAATTGACACTTGTCAATTATGATACAATAACCTACAACACGCAAGAGGAGATAAGACTTCTGCAAAGACTGTTTAATATCATCTAAGGCTTGCTTTTTCAGACTTTACAAGACAGATTATGATTTTAAAACAACAGACAAATGTAGCTGTAGCTCATTGTAAATTTCCCCATTGTGGGACTAATAATAAAGGAATTACACATCATTGTAATTCTGAAAACGAGTGTTGGCCTGATAATCATGTCCTTGTTACAAGTGCTCACCTCTTGTGTTCATAGTGGACGGTGTTGAACAGTGATGTTTGCACTCATCGGTACACCTGTTGGGAACAGAGAAAACGTTTCACAACACTGAGGAAGTAGCACATAGTTTAAAGAGGAAGTAATAAACACAAAGGCCGACAGGCTTTTTTACACCAGTGAATGTGTTCAAACAACTGTATGTTAACACCTTCAGTGCGGTTTCACAGTCACGACACAGGAAAAGGGTCCCAACTGAAATAGAGCTGATGCTTCATCTGACACAGTCACTGATAATAACTGCATTCAGGTCTTTATGTGAACAACAGCGGGGATAGAGTGGGATCTATGAGAAGTTGGTTCCTCCTCCTTTTTCCCCTTCATTATCTGATAAACATCTGTGTCTGACCACCTACTGGTTAATAACTGGACACATTCCTCACTGACATTAGTTCCTGGGTGCTATTATGATAACAACTATGTTTATATTTTCTATAATAAATAAATATTTTAAATTTCTAGGTAAGTGGTTTTGTTTTTGTCTAACCAGCAAAATCTTGGTCAGATGTATCTTCTTTACAACAACGCTTAAGCTTTTTGATTTTAAAAATTTCCACCTGTTTCAAATTTAACAAAAAGGATTTGACACAAATGTCTAAAAGGTTTATAAATATATATATACAGTAGAACCACAAAAGGGATTTTTGTCCAGATATTTTTGGGCTCCTCCCTCAGGGAACCAGGCATATGTTGGGTGAAACATAAGCCCAGTGACGCAGTATATTTGACAAATAAGTGCTTGTTTAGTAAATGTGAACATGGTAGTGACCCGTTTCCAACTTCTCTCTTTTGTAGCCAACAAATGGAAAGATTGAACAAAGTCGGACGTGTGCTGCTAGTTTCAATTCAGCAAACCAACTTCCCCATTTACAACTTTAAATAAAACCTTTACAAACAGTGGGAAAGGGAACAATGCATGTCCCAAAGGTTGATATGCATGTGTGTGTGCATCTGTACTCACTTCGTGCAGGGCTCACACTTGTTATTGACTCTGTGGTAGTCCTCTTTACATTCACACACAGTGTTTGTCTCTGCTGTACCTGGGCAAAACATGAAATGAGGAAATACTTGATGAGAAGCAGAAGTAATAAATATAAACAAGGTTTTTACACAGATATAATTGAGTATTGGTGTATTTTTCAATCCCCCCTACCCCCAAAAAGTTGAGACAGTGTGTAAAATGTAAATAGAAACAGAATGAAATCACATACAAATGAACTGTGTTTACTGACTAAAGGCAGTTTTACAAGCCCATGTAGAACTCTCCTTTATACAATCATGTGTTTGACAAAGTGGTGAACCTCTCTCTATCCTTAATTGTGAACGACTGAGTCTTTCCAGAATGAACCTTTCATACCCAATCATGATACTATCACCTGTTACCAATGAACCTGTTTACCTGTGGAATGATCCAAACAGGTGTTTTTGGATCAGTCCACAACTTTCACAGTCTTTTGTTGCTCCTGTTCCAACTTGTTTGAAACATGTTGCTGCCATCAAATACAGAATGAATATTTCACAATGTCAAGCAAATTATCTCATTCTGTTTTATATATATTTTACACAGCGTCCCAACTTTTTTGGTGTAGAGGTTGTACTACATTGCCATATCTTAAGACTTACATCTCTTTTTCTCCTGTTCAGTGGCTTCACACCGTTTACATCCGCGACACTCAGAAGTTTCCGAGTCGATGTTGAATCTGTAGAAACCTTCCTCGCAGCGACAAATAGTGTTCTGGTATCGTTCACATTGTGATACCGGAATTTCATGCTTTGATGCTGTGGAAAGTAGAGAAGAGAAAAAAAAGTGAACAAAACAAACCATCACCCGATACGACACCTGTGAATCAAAGAGGTGAGACTGATTCAGGAAAAAGGGGAATGTTACTCTACTTTTGCATTGTCTGCATCGTCTGCAGTTGGGGGAATAGTTCATCTGGTCTGTGTATTGTCTAGAGGGGCAGGGTGTGCAGTTGGTTCTCTGACCTGGAGCTTGACAATCTCCTGCAAGCTTAAAACCTGGAAAACATGCAACATCACATGTAAACACAATTAAGACTTTGTAGAATGGGTTTAATGTTTCCAATAATGAGCATGTGAATCGTGTTAGTGTGCGGGAGTTTCTCACAGTACCTGGAGGGCATTTGTTGCAGCAGATTCCCTTGTCAGTTAAATAGTCCCCATGTGGACAAGGCTCTGTCTCTGGAGGCTGTACCAGTGTCAGAGTGGGGTTGAACATGCACTGCAACATAGAACACACAATGAATACACAAAGAAAGTGTTTTTGTATTCATGCAAGTACTTTTGAATTGCCTTAACGTTCTCACAATGAGGAGCAGTATTATGCCAACGGGGGCTTTTATGTTCCATCTTCCTCTGTGGACACCTCCCTCCATTATCTCACAGGTTTAAGTCAATCCATCTGAGGCCACCTGCAGGGAAAACAAACTGTAACACCTCGAGGCAAGTGGGCAACAACATTAGGGCAGAGGCAAAGAGACATAAGGGGACATTAATGGAGGAAGCTGAAAAGAAAAAAAAAGAGAGAGCTGCTGAGCAAGAGGCCAGACAAGAGTAAATCTCAGACTGGTTTCAAGCTGTTGGTGAGAGCTTCATAAAATAAAAGGCTGCAAGACAGATGCTGAGCCGCCCTTCTTGATGTTGGACTGGTAATGAGTAAATATTAGCTGGCTTCAGAAGTTATTTCTTTTTGCTCTCACTTGATGTTTGGCTGTATTAGTAAAGGTATCGTCTGGTTTTTGATCATAAGTAATGTAATCAAAACAAATTCACAATTACAGATGATCGTATTTACAGTGGTGTATAAGTGGATTGCGTTAAGAAACTGTTGCAAAAAAAATACCAATTCTTGCTTAATGTTCCTTTAAATAGAAGCTTCCTGTATCTTATTCGTGAAGCTTTATGAACTTTGTATTGAAAAGCCAAATTACAATCAGGTCCATGTAATTTTACCCTATTACCGGCCCCATTAACCCCCCCGCCCAGTCCTCTCATTTTTCACTCCATTTGCCTTTTGTGTGGCATTTTGATTAACATAAAGTACTCTGGCAATATGCAACAAAAACTGTACACGCAAGATCAGACTGTGCTGAGTTAGTATGTGTAAAGTCCACCTGAGGCTGAAAACATTATCGCTTTATATCGGACAAAAGCTGAGCCAAGTCTGACTATGCAGAGCTAAGTCCTAAAATGTCCAGAGAGAAGAGGATAAACCCCTCTGTAAATATTTTGCAGAACAGGAAATCATCATCTATCAGTGTTTCCTGGTGCATAAATGGAAGATTTAAGTGGCTCTACACATTTTATGAACCATCTCCTCTCCACCTTCTGAACCTTGGCGTGATTACCTTAATGATCAATTCACCTGATATCTTGCAGTTTCAGAGATTTCTGCTGCCAATCCAACAAAATGGAGATCAAGGAACTTCATTTGATGAAAAATGACATTTGGAAAACTCAAAAACGTTCCTGGAACAATTTTTTGGCAGGGGGAAACAGGATTTTTCTTAATATTTACTCAGGCGGATATCATGCAGGGGTCTGGGGGCCAATGTCCCTGTGGCCCCAGCCCTGGATCTGGACCAGTGTCTCTCAGTTATTAATCATCCAAACACTTTGCTGTGGGGGCTTGGAGGTACTTTCTACCAGAGATATGTCTAAATGAAAAACAGTTGTCAGGCCTGTTCATGTTGAGCAACCATCATGTTATATTGGGGAGTGGGCTGAAGTTTCAGATGTGGTTTATATTGACACACGAGAAGATAAAACGAAACTTTCTACAAGGTCGACTATAGGTAAGCCTGATTATTAGTGTTGTATGGATTACATTTTGTTTTAATGCCACATATAAAATCTTAACTGACCTTTAAATTGAGATGTAAGAAGTTTGACACTAATGGCAAATTCTGGGCATATTTTTCATTATTGTCAGAGTCACTTAAGGTTGTGTTAAAAATAACTCTTATTAGATTCAGAAAGAGAAACACATGTAAAGTTAAACGATCTAACATGTAGTCAAATTGGTCTGAAGCCAATTTAGAAAAAAATATATTTCCGCCTCACCTGAACTTTAACAATTGTCAGTCACTTTAAACACACTCAACATGGAGTCTTGTGTGTTTACAGATAAAGTCATTTTAAAAATCTTCGCTCCAGATTTGACTGTTTGTTGCTGGTTTCGATTTAGATAAAACAGCACATGACGCCCACAGCAGCCTGATACGATCTCTGCCCACAGACCGAGGTCTTTCACCCTCACTTACCTGGACGAGCGCTGTTCAACGAGGGAGGAAGAGGGGGGGGTCTTCAATCCAGATCCTTGTGTCCACATAAATGCATAGTTTGTTATAACTTTTTTTTTAAAATTTTGTGTCCGAGTCGGAGAGACGGCGGCGCAGCTCCCGACTGCCTAGCGCGAGGGGGCGGAGTCAAACGGGAAACCGCTGCGTCACGAGCCCGTTTTCAAGAAAAGGAGTTGGGCAAGAAGGCGACTGAGAGTTAGAGCTCGCGTTACAGTGCATGCAGACAGGTGAGCGGCTCTGAGTCTGACAGGTGCGTCACATCCATTACACACCTCTGCACTGCCTTCACACTCATTTATCCTTCTTGTGTAGTTTTTTTTTTTTTTGTTTTTTTAAGTCTGAATGACAAGTAGAAATATTTTAATTTGACATTGTTTTGCAAGACGACCTTAAAAAACCCTTGTCAAATGCTCTATGCCACTCTTTACATATACACTATGCAACATATACTGTGTACACAAGGTCAGATTTTGCCATATGAACCTGGAGTCCAGGATGAAAAGTAGAGTAGACTAAAGTAGATAAAAGATGGTAGTAAGATAAAAGATGAGGCAAATACAAGTCATGAACAGACACGTGAGCAGCCAGGAAACTGTCAGGTGCATCACATCCATTACTGCCTTCACATTCATTTTTCCTTCATGCATAGTTGTTTTGTTTTGTTGTTGTTTTTTAAAATTCTGAATGACAGGTAAAAATATTTCATATATAATTGACATCATTTTGTAACATGACCTTAAAAAAAAAACCCTCATCGAGGTATTCTGGGAATATGTATGACATCCATTGAACATCATATTCCTTATCCCATTCCACATTTACATTCATTTTTCCTTCATGCATGTAAAACGTAAAATTAATTGGAAAAAAAGTCAGAATGACAGTTAGAAATACTTCAGTTTGACATCATTTTGCAAGATGACCTTAAATAAAACCCACTGAGACTGGTAACAATGTGGACTTTCTTGAGGGTACCCTTGGGTCATTGTGTATTGCAGAACAGCAACATTTTCTTTCAGTTCTTCATCCATCAGTGTTTTTGGTGAACTCCATTTAGCAAGAAGGCAACTGCGGGCCAAAGCACACACTTAAATACATGTAATTAGCAGACAGGTGAGCAGCCATGAACCTGCCAGGTATATTGCATTCATTAGACATTAAACCTCCTGCCCTTTATATTACACCTTTAAAGCAGATAAAAGAGGATCCAGGTCTGACTATGTAGAGGATAAACCCCTCTGATGTTGGTAACAACATGGCCTCATACATGGCCCTACCTGTGGGTCTTACTTAAAATGGTTTTCCCCACTAGTGGCAGCCATCCAAAAACAGCAGGTTTTCTCTCAGTTCTTCATTCATCAGTGTTTCCTGGTGCGTAAACGAACAATGATTTAGCGGAGGCGGATTCTAGATCTATATCTAAATCTGCACAGGTGCATGACATCCATTACACAACACATTCCTTACTCCACTCCAAAACATGTACATTGATTTCTCCTTAATGAATGCAAAAAAAGGAGCTTTTTTGCAAGATAACTTTAATTTGCCCCTTGATTTTCATTAACCACGTTTTAATGTCATGAAAAATTCAGGGAGTTAGTAGAAATTTGCCATTAAAGCATTCTCATACAGCAACTAACTAAATAACTCAAGATTTAAGAAACATTTAAGAAATTGCATTTAAAATTATTCCTATATTTAATATAGAAATTAAAGATATTAAGAAGATTAAAATAAAGTGTTTTGGGTTTACAGTAAAGATCCGCCTTCAACTTAAGTATATTTCTGTATAGCGTAAATACAGACAATGTAGAATTTCATGCACTGTAATTACAAACACTATAATTAAAGAAAAGAATAGGCTGGAGTGGGTTTTATTTCTACAGGCCAGCAGAGCGTAGCATCCCGTGACTTTGCTGGTACAGTAGATGAAAGAGCTCAGTCAGCAGAGCAAGACAAGTGCTTCCTCAGAAAAACCACATCCTTCGTCTCTTCATTCTTCCTCCTTCTCTCTGTCTGTGTCATGCGCACACAAATTGTCAAATATCGCCGCCGCCCCATGTGGCATGCAGACACTTTAAGTAGGTCTTCTCATATACATGCACGTGCAAACACTCAAACTGGAGAGTTTCAGACAGCCTGTGTGGCCAGCTGTGACGACCCAGTTCTGAGTCTGAATGCAAATTTTCTCTTTCAAGCCAATCAAAAATAGCTTTTGTTAACTGTTTACTTTAACACAACACAGTCACCATGTTCTTAGCATTCCTCTGAAGTTCTAATCAAACATACGTATCCTTACCGTCAGGCAGCCTAATACTGAAACCTCAAGATAAGCATGACCAGATTTGCTCTAAGTCAGTTCAGAACGATTTTAATGCTCAGTCATCCCTTGGAGTCATCTCTGTGCTCTATTTGAGTGGCACTGCCTGCCAAGAACTACACCAGGCCTTTGAGCAAGTCCCTTTCTGAGACCGCTTTGTCAACCTCAGGCCCTGTTTCACAGTTGACAGGACGTCACGTGTTGTAGCCTGGTTTCTGTGAAGAATGAGGAGTGTTGAACAGAGCACCTAACAGCTGAATGTTGGACGAGCTGAAGAAGAGCCTCAGAAATCCTGACGCTCATCTGTTAAAGATGATGTTGCTGTAGTGGAAATCTTTAAAAAAAAAAAAAAAAAAAAAGACACAGCGGCAATCAAGAAAAAAGATATCAGAAGTTTTAGGAAGCTTTTGGGAAAGATCTTCACACATATGCTAATCGGGTGATTATCACTAATAACTCATGAAACACAAAGTTTTCACACCTTATAGTTTATACTGTTAGAGAAGGAATTTCCCAGATAGCTTTTTACTGTCATCTGGACAACTGAAACCAAAGTCAGTGAGACAGATAATTATCTTAGCAACCACACATAGAAAGCACTACACACCGAGGCAATGCAGTTAACATAAATTACCCTCAACTATGAAAAGAATAAATAACAAATCAAATCCTGCATTCGGTTTGCACCTCGTGATATGTTGCATACCACCTCATCTGAGGGCAGATGGATCAGATCATTCGCACAGTTCATTTTATATCTTGATATATGAATTCTGATATTCATGATGAGATGACTAATGTCACTTTCTAATAGGCGGCTTAGTCTTGTCTTTGCATTCATTCTCAAGTAAAAGAGCAGTATCATTAGCATAATGTCATTTCTTTGAATAATGCTTATCTCCTCAACAGCTTTTTGTAAAAGCTACAGAATGGATCGGCATTAAATGACTCGTGTATGATATTTTTACTGAAATGACCTCATCATTCAAGTCAAAGAAAGTGGGAAAGAAGCAGATGCAAGAAAGAGAGCGAGAGTAGCAGATTGTTTGCAGCCAAGAGGTTGATTTTGGATGAAACGAGAGAGATGGTGCCTGTGGAAAAAAAGTGGAGGCTGGAGGAGGGCATGTTTTTGTGCACAGCCAGGGGGTCCCAGAAAAAAAAGAGACAGAGAAAGGACGAGAGAGCAGGGCAACGCGATTTTTAAGACACCAGTAAAATGTTGGGCTTTCATTATGAGTCATCAGTGACATTTTATGAATAATCCTCCGACACACTTCTGGTCCCCTGTTCAGTCTCATACTCAGAGGGTCCCAGGTTACACTGTGTCTCACTGTCTCGTCCAAGGTAAGTTCAGTCTGTAACAAGACTTTTTCAGCCGTGTCCTGTCATGTCAAATGTTAGTAGCTTTATACAGTAATACACTTGCAATCGTCTGTAGAGTGAGTAGAATGTTTGTATTAGTAAAAGGTTGAATTTCTTTGTCAGCATGTGAAATGTGTGAAATGTGTGTATGTTACGTAGCTTCACTGCAAAGTATCTCTAATGATGCGTGTGATTACTATAAAGTGCCTAGACCTTTCGTTTTCTCATGTTCACTTAGTCTCTGTTAATGTTAGTATGTGAGCATATCTGACCAAACAAATCATAGTTTTCCTCCACCTCCTCTTTCTGCTCATCCCCTTCTTCTTCGTCGTCTTCTTCCTTTCGTCTTCCTCGTCTCAGATGCAGCCACTCAGTTCGCTTGCTTTTTCGTTCCTGTTCAGTCTGTCTTTCCTGTCTGCTGTGCTTTCCATACAGTGCAACAAGACACAATATCGCTGGCCGGTGGACCAGCCTAAGTATTGCTGTAGCATGTGCCCGCCAGGTACAGTGATTCCTTCTTATCTTAATGGATTTGATAGTTTGGATGCAAATGGATTATAAGTGTAAATTACTGTTTGTGCTCCAGGTAGACGTTTGGTTCGGCGTTTATCTGGTTGTGACTCTCAGTGTGATCCTTGCACGGGTGAGAGGTACATTGACACCTACAACATGGACATGGCCTGCAATATTTGTGACAACTGCAATAGAAGTGAGTACTTTCACAGCTTTGTCTTTGGGGTGAGGTGCAAAGTATGTGTGAGGCGTGAACTCCTATTTTTAGACCCACGACCGAAACAGCCTGATGCTGAACGATATTATCATAGTGTATATGATAAACTATAAAATGTTATCATGCCATGTCCTTCTACAGCGATTTGAAGATGCTTTAAAGGGATGCTCATAAGGGAGATTTAAATCCTCCTTTACTTTGCTTTGTAAGAATGTATCATAAGCCAGGACAGAACATAAAGCTTTATGGTCTGTAAACTAATACATGATTATTAGTCTCATTATCAAATATGCATGTAGAAGAAGAAAGCCAGAAAAGTCTTAACAAATGAAAGACAGAGCGTCATTTCTGCCGCCCCTAAAACATTGTGGTTCCCTGTTTATTTTGTGTGTGTCATGTGTGTGATGTCTACGATCCTGTCTTTTGAACATGATATGTGAGTGATTCATCGCTTGTCTCTCGTCCTGCCCACCAACTTAAAACTATAGAGAACACAAGCTGTTACTCAACTCTGTCTGTAGATCATGATTTCAGAGAAGTTTGCCCATACAAACCTAAAGTCACATATGCAAGGGGGATTTCCCATTCTGTGTGTCATGGTGGGATACAGTCAGAGAGAGACACAAAGGAAGAGGGCATGGGGAGGGTGTCTGAGAAACCCTCTATGAACCAGATCACGGGGTTATTATGGTGGGATTCTGCAGAACAGTTCGGTGGTTATGTGGTAATAACGGCGGTATCGGCAGCACAGCCCACCAGCAATGGCAAAGACAGGAGGAGTTTCAAAAAGTAGACCATCGTCATGTCGGTGGAAAAAAAAAGAAAAAACACAGAAAAGTGGTAAACATCGGAAAGAGCAGCAGACAGAAATGTCATCCTATGTTCAGGTCTCTGCCCTGCTACAGGTGAGCAAAAACAAGCTGTTGTGCTTATTTTTAAATGTCACTGTGGAAAACAGAGAAGACAGAAAACATGAAGTGAGAGAAAGTATGTGATTCTCAGGCTGAATTTGTTGTGTTAATATTTTAGCAGAGTTTGACTTCGAGATGCACTGAGAAGCTTTCTGTGCACGGTGTTGGCTTGATTCGATCCAATGTCACACTGCAGCTGCGAACAAACCTTTGTAAAATCTGACACTAGATGCAGAACGCTTTGATAGCTGTTGTAGAATTTTGGGGGGATGAAGGTGGGCGTTCAAAATGTCAAAGACCTTTAATCCTACACATGAAGGGGCTTCATGCCAATTAACGGATATGGAAACTAATTTAGGTGGAAATGATTCAACCCACACAAAAATTTCACATGCTGCTCTCGCTCTCGTATTAATGTTTTTTTTTTCTGTTATGCTTTGATCTTTGTCAATTAACCATTCACAAGGATGTAAGCAGAGCTGCAAAGGAGGCCACATAGTTTAAACTTTAATAATGATACTTTCCTACAGTGTGAAGCTCTTACATTCCCTTAAATGACTGATTTACATGATCACTTTTACATGCACATCTCATGGCAATCCAGTTTAGGCATCTTAGAATAACAGCAATTTGAAGGCTTAAGCCACTGCACTATAATGGATCATCATGGGACAGCAGGGCAAAGTAGTGAGTGAGGTAATGACCCACCCTTTCAACCCTGCTAAAGATGCCTTGAGTAGGAATCTTTGCCAGCCCCAAACCTTATATTCAATTCTCTGTGTTAAAATGTTTCCTCCCAGTGAGGAGGGCAGGCAAAAAGAATACCACCATACATTGTCAAATGTCAGATTACTGCCGCTGTATTACTCACCTGCAGTGTTCTTCATAATCTGTTCTAAATATGAAGTGTCAAACTGTGGAGACATTTCCAGCACTGGGATAAGATAAGATAAACCTTTATTCGTCCCTCAGTGATGAAATTTGCAAATCTCATGACAATCCAGCAGTGGGACACAGTGGGGTGTAGCAAAGGCAAACAAGACTATAGTAAACATAATAATGTAGTAATGATGTAATTACCTCCAACAGACTTAATGACAATGTGTCAAAAAATGTTTAAGCTGTAGATCGTCCACATGTGGGTCACATCAGCTCAGGCACAAATATCTAACATTAAGATCTGAACTTCTCTCTGAGCTTTAACACTAAATGACACAAAATTACTGTAGAATCTTTAAGCTTTATAATCTAACAAGCAAATGTTTTGTGATGACTATGGGGGCTCACGTACGCAGTTTACTCCTTGTTAATTAAAGTATGCATGTTAAAGCGTTTGCTCAGAAAGAAAATGTCTCATCAAATTGAAATACTGCTTTCACTGAGCTATCTCTGAAGGCTAGGTATCAAATGTGATAATATACCCGTGTTATGACTTAAAACCAGAATCATTACCTGCCATCCCTCGTCAGTGAGTCATTTTTCATTTTCTGATTCGTGTCACACTTTTGAAACAACCTCTCTGATTGTCACACACACACAAACATACTCAGAATTATGATTAAAGTTGATCTTTTAATGACAACTGTCATTTTTTTTGTCATTTGTTTGTTTGTTCTTTACAGCAAACATGGAGTATAAGTCGCACTGTAACGGCACTCACAACGCTGTGTGCAGATGTAAAGCCGGCTACGAATGCAAAGACCAACCATGCAAAAAGTGTGTGCCAATACCAACCACCATCAAGCCCACGCTCGCTCTGTTCAGTACAGGTGGGAATACTCCTCCAACGCTTTGTGCATAACAATATTTACACAAGTGAGTTTTGGACATCAGACACCTAAGAGACAGCATATAATACACATAATATGCAAAATAGTGGGAAACTAACTTAACACCAGAATGAAAGGTTGAACATTGAAGTAACCATATTACTCTAAATTGTTTCCTTCATGGTGTCTGGGTATGGACAGTCCAAACCTGATAAACACAGACTATGCAGCACAACCAGGCTAGCTGGTGGACACATGGAGCATTTAGCGACTAAAGAGCCAGATATTTCCCTCAGGAGCTGGTGGAGAACAAAGTGGAGCTAAAAGTGAGAAACATGAAACCTGACTTCAAATAAAAGCTCAAAATAAATAGGTAACTGTTCGCTAACTCCTGAGGTGATGTCTGTCTTGTGTTTGTTTTGCTGCCCCAATAGGACCAAATCGTAATTAATACTGTTTTAAAGGACTGAAGTTTGAGCTTTGGGAGGTACTAAGCAGATTTAGACTTTGCAATTAACGTCTTCCCTCATTGTTTTTGCACAATGCAATATTTTGTTCCACCTGTTTCATCACTTGGCACTGCAGCAGCTCCATAAAAAGGGGCCTTTGTTCTTTTAAGATGTTCTGAATTCCTACTGTATCCATTCAGGAAGGTCACACACACAAGGTGACACGAGTTAATTATAAATCGTGTTGTTTTCCTCACTACAGTGTGAAAAATAAGGGGCCTCAGAGTGAGCTCACTGACTAATCTGAACCATGAACAGTTTCATATTTCCATTGAACTATTAAATGTACCTGCACTGAGCTGATACATTTTTTTAATCTCCTCCCTCCAGCCCTGAAACCTGGAGCCGTCACTACACTCTGGACACCCCATAAACAACTCAGAGGTAAAGTAAGCTGCTGCTTCTGTCTGTGCCAACAAAAACAAACTCCTTCACCAGTGGGTGTTTATCTAAATATTACAAAAATGTCTCTCTCACACATTCTTACAGATACGGCATGGTTCCTGGTAATAATAGGCCTCCTGTCGGCCGGAATTTCATTCCTTGTTCTAACAAAAATCAAGCCTTTTCTGCGCTGGATCAGATCCAACTATGGTTAGTAGATTATTGTTAGGATGCCGGAAAACCTACAGCAATACACAAATACAGGAGCTACACTGTGAATTGTGTCTTTATATAATGTGCACAAATTTATGTTTTCATATCTACAATAATTTTTAACTCATATTTCAAACTAATTCCTAAAAACATCTGTCCCCTATTCTTCTGTTGCTCAGACAACCTTTTGGCTGAAACACGTATGGCAGTGCCATCATGCTCCGAAGAAGAAGTATCCAAGCCTGTCCAGGAAGCGGGAAATATGACCAACAATAAAACAGATCCTGAACTTGGATCAACAAATTTTTCCCAGGTGGACACTGAGTGAGACATAGCAGAAGCAAAACACCTCTCATTGCTATGAACATTTATGACAAATGGAGGCAAACGTCACTCACTGTGTGTTGACGGATGGAACCAAACAAAGCCATTGTTTCAAGACTGCTGCTGTTTCCTTAGTGGAAACATCATTATTTGATTTACCTGTGATGTTGAAATGATGAAAGTGTATAAAACACAGAGATTAAGCGTGTGAAAGACCCTGAAAATACAGTGAGAGACTGTGCTGTATGTTGCTAAGCAGTGGTATGTACTATGTATGTACAGTATGTATGTATGTACACACAGGTTAAAGATATTTCACATCTTTATATGTGTATTTAAAAATAGACTTTTTGCTGCAGACTGGATTTTATATATATATGAATGTTTTTAACTTAGATTTTTAATTCAAAATAAATTTTTATTGTAATCAAAATGTCTAATATTTATGCAAAATCATTTAACATTCAGGTCTAATACTTAAGAGAGAGCTGACAGAGCTTATTAAAAATATATTTACATGACATTTTAAACTATAACTTACAATGGAGATCATCTTCCAGCTGTTCTTCCCAGAGATTAAGTTTCTGCTATGCACTGAAGTTTCTCCAGAACCTGCAGATAAAATTATCTCTGTGAACACTGTGATTCACAGTTTGCCAGAGAAAGATGCTTCTGCTCCAGTCCACACTCATCTGTGGTTTCACAGTTTTATGGTTCCTTCCTCTCCAAAGAATGTTTTCAGGACCAGCCTGGACGCCAGCGGTCGCAACCACCGAAACAAATCTTCTGAGAATTTTACAACACATCATAGCACCTCCTCTTTGGACACGTGGCAGTCCTTCCCCTGCTCCTGGGAGGGAAAGAAGATGCTGTCAATCTCTCCGCTCCTCTCCTCCTCAGAGAGATGGATACTGGGAGAGGATGTGGGATGAAACACCGGACAGTCTCTCTCATCTTCTTCTTCTTTGACACACCCTCTTTCAGTCATCTTCGCACCTTCGATTGTCTGACCAACTTGGCCTGTGAACTGACTGAGCAAGCTAAAGATGACTGTCCCAGGATTGTGGACATGCACTGGACCTACAGAGACAGAAACAAGCAAAGAGTGCACTTAGGATTAAGTGACCTGCAGAAGTGCATTAACAAGCAGTGTACGAGAGGGAGGGGGAGAACTAGGTACAACTGAACTCATAACAGTAACACAGCTGCATCTTTTACATTTTTTTTTTATTGACCCCATGAAGTCAGTCAAGTATACACATGAGAGTTTTCATTTCACTCATCAGTACCCAGATTGGCTGCAGAGGGGGACGATGACTGCTGCTTTGCACCGAATGAGTCTCTGGGGAACTGAGGAGACTCCTTCGACTTGTGAGAAGCATCTCTACCTCCCTAAAGAAGAACACGTCCATCAGTGTGAGGCAAAGATAAATGATAAATATAGTATGTAGGTACATGACACAACCCTGATAACAAAAAAAGTTGGGACACAGTGGGACTTTGTGTGTTTGACAAAGTGTTGAACCTCTCTCCATCCTTGCTTATAAACGACTGAGCCTTTCCAGGATGAACCTTTCATACCCAATCATGATACTATCACCTGTTACCAATGAACCTGTTTACCTGTGGACTTATCCAAACAGGTGTTTTTGGATCAGTCCACAACCTTCACAGTCTTTTGTTGCTCCTGTCCCAACTTTGAAAAATGTTGCTGCCATCAAATTCAGATTAAGCAGACATTTACAAAAATCAAAAAATTGGATGAGGTCAGACATTAATTATATTATCTTTGTGCTGTTTTCAGTTGAGTACATGTCAAAAAGGATTAACAAATGATCACATTGTATTTGTTTTACACAGCTTCCCAACATTTTTGGAATCAGAGTTGCTGTATGGAACTTTGAAATCAGCTACTTACCTGATTGCATAGTATCATAGCGATAGCTGCAAAACAGTGGATAAATAAATGAATAATAGAAGGTCAGTTTCTTCACACATGTCCACCAATGATGAATCAACATGTATATGGTTTACATAGCAACTGGCCATCTATAACACAAGCTAAAGGGTCAGACTGATTAAACTAAGACTCCAGAAACTGAACCTGTCCTGGGTGTAAACACCATCTTACCTTGTTTGAAGCGTGATTCATCTCCGGGCCAACGAACACAGAACAGGATCACGAGGGCCACACATCCTATGGCTACTACAGGACACAATATGGCTGCCAGCTGACCGCTCGCCTTGTCTGAGAAAAGAAAACGAGGCAGTAATGAGGACATTGCTAATTCTCATCTCACTAATCACAAAGTACAGCCGAGGTCGATGGGAATGTCATTCATTTTACAGGTATTTGGCTATAAACCATTTGAGTTTTGAAATGATGGTGGCACCAGAGGCAAAGTCAGAGAATCATCATCATTACAATACACCCTGAGGGGATCATAAACATCTGAACCAAATTTCATGGAAATCCATCCAATAGCTATAGAGACACTTTATAGCAAAACTCAAGTTTGAACCTCATGGTGGTGCCAGAGGAAATGTCTGAGGGTCACTAAAGTCAGGAGAATTCATCCTCTGAGAACCTTTAATGTTTTGTAATTTTGTGCCAATCCATCCACTAGATGCTGAGATACAGGAAAAGTTAGGGAATCACCAAAGTCTCTTTTTTCACTCACCTGTTTCGAGTTGTGTTCCATTTGCTGCTACTGAGACTGACTGAGGGCCACAGCTGTGTGAGATAAGGATGAAGGGTTAAATATGTCAAGTATTTCAAATATGTGGCCACATGAACATGGACAGTCTGCATCACAGCATCTGTAATGTCTGTACCACATGCTAAAATAATCTAAGTGCTTGAGAGAATTATAAGTCATCTTGACTTTGGGTGTCATGTGAATCAGAAGATTTAAAATTCCACTCTGTGAGGTATTTATTATGTCTTGCTTCTGAGGAAATCTATGACTCACTTGGGAAATTGGCATGGTTTGCCAGAAGTTCTGCTATGTCCTGAGGAAGCTGAGGAAGGCGTGTATTTATCTGAGTCTGAGATAATGGCCGCCGCTTCTGGAGAACAAAAACACCACAGCTTTGGTTTCACATTTCAAAGGACAAACACAAGAGCAAATAAAATCTCACTGACATGTCTTGCCAAGGCATACAGTATATACACATATAAACTTGGGAGAGGGAGGACCTCTGCTAGAAATGCCAATATAAGATAACCAAAATCCAAGTAATTAGGAGGGAGCTGAGTTTAAACATTAAATGTGCTTCAATATAATTCATAGCAAAGCAAGTGAAAGTATCATGTCTATATGAAGCAGATGAAATGAGTGAGGTTTAAACCATTTTTGTGCTGCGAAGAGGTCATGTCACCACATCCCAATGTTGGGTAAAAGCCACATGTTTGTGGCGCCCTGGAAGCACAGGGGTTAATGCACTGACCATTAACTGCACTGGTTGGCGTCCGGTCAGGGACCTTTGCTGCGTGTCACTCCCATCTCTCTCCCTCCCCTCATTTCCTGTCCTCTCTATTCTGTCAGCTTTCAATAAAGGCATAAAATTTCACTACAAAAAAGTACTTAATAGTCTTGTTCCAACCTTAGAGAGTTTTAAGGGAAGTAAGATTTTTGGAGACTTTCAGAAAGTACAACAATCACCGAGCCCATCGGCTGTCATCTCAAAATGATTTAGCCTCTAGGGGCTTCTGGTGTAGTCAGCAGATATCTGAATGATTCATAACAGAGTACTTCCTTTCCTGCATTTCATATATATCTATTTGTAGGTTTGCAATGTTTCAGTATTTCTTATCACCTTTGTTTAAGACGTACACAAGACCTTTTAGCAAAATGAATACAATTACTTAATTAAAAAATTTTAAGTTTACTCAAGTAGTAATAGTAGTAATGGTGTATTGTCACGTCGTAGTATTCTAAGTAAGTACGTGAATATTCCTGACAGGGCTGTTCAGGTCACTCAGAGGGGAGCCCCCGAAACTCAGCTCATAACTTTGAATTACTGTCACATGTGTCAATGACTAATATAGAGCCTTTGGTATCATTATTGGTCAGTCTCTTACAGTCAGAGAAAACCTCTGAGGAGCATATTGTTTATGATGAGGCCCCCTGCTGGTGGAGACCTCTCTACTCTGACAGAAGTGAAAGTCTGCACTGCTCTGTGTTTACCAGCAGTGGTTGTTTCGGAGATCTTCTCACAGTATTTGCAGTTTGCTGAGTACGAGACCATCTCAGAGCATGTGAAACCATCCTCGCAGACGCACTTCACGTCAGACGTGCTGGTGCAGTTCTGAACTACCTTCAAATGAAAATCTGAGACACAATAGAGAGGTGATTTTAGATATCTTAGTCAAAGAACACATTCATTTCCAGAATTGCAAAGAGATAGATTCTTATTATAGAAACCAAAAGGACACTATCACCACAGTCCTGTCGGGGATGGATGAAACCGTTAACTCGGCAGAAATGACTCATGGTTTCTTTACCTGGTCTGCAGTCTCCGTAGCAGAAATGGCAGCTGATTTCTCGGTTCCGCTCAGGCGTGTAGCTTCCAGCAGGACAGGTCTCGCACTCTCTACAAGACTTGAGATATTCACCTGAAAGAACAGAAAGAAGCAAATGAGAACAACCGGATGGCGAGGGGAGCAGGCAGAGACTGTTCGCCTGAAGTGCATATTAATGAAGGATGTGGTCATATAGAGCATAAATTCTGTGCAGCGTGCGTCATTTTTCATCAAGACAAACAGAGAAGTGCAAAAAAAAAAAAAAAAAACAGACAGAGAGACAGAGAAAGGTAGTGTACGCTCTAGTGCTTCATAGTAATTTCCAAATATGAAGCACTACTGATTCACTCATTAAAAACAGTGAGTCAGAGCTAAATGTGGAAAGGACAGAAAAACAGATACAGAAATAGAAATAGAAACTCGAGCCATTTCCTTACCTGCAGGGCACATTTTACACTCTCCGTAAAACTGGGTCGGCTCTTTCTGTTTGGCACATTAATAGAATCAGCCACAAATCACTTTACTACAGCACAGCCTTGGTTAACTGGTGTATACTGGTGTACATACAATACATAGTTTATACATTGGACAGTTTGAGCTACATCTTGTCCTTGAAAAGCAAACATTAGATTTGGCTGTAAGATCATATAATCACATAGGTAGATGAAGTGAAGACGAAGGGCATTGTTACCAGTGGAAAGGTGAACACCAAGTGTGCAGATAACGTCAAGACAATCACAAAACATTGCACAAGACCCATCCTGTGAAGAAGCAATAGTCAAATAAATGGCAGGTACGAAATGGTCAGCTAAAAGCACGTCAGTCAATAAATAAAATATATACATAAATAAGGTGTGACAATAAAAAATAGTTGAAATTTAGCAGAAAAAGCAGATTTTATTTACCTTCAATATGATGCGTCTTTTGTTCTCCTATTGTTTTGTTAACTTCCTCAAGGTGTGACTCTCCCTCTCTTTCTCTCTCTCTGTCCTCTCACTCACTCTACCCATCCTCTGTGTCACTGTTTCCTTACCTGGTTACATCTTCCGGTCTTCCTGTCTCCCCCGCCCACTGATCTACCAGTCTGCTTATGTCCTGTTTAAACATTGAGCTCTCTCACGCAGGCCCATCTGTACTCTGACTAACGTTTTTACATCAAAGCTTCATCACTTTCCATGCAAACTGTAAGATCTGACGAAGAATGAATCAAAGAGCCCTTCTCTGTATGGCTCGCTTCTGTCAACAACACGATGGAGGAGCAGATCTTTTAGATAACGACGGTTAACATTCTGATTTGAAGTCGTGTTTTTTACAGCTTAGATTTAAGGGAAACTGAAGGATCACTTAAAGGATCAGTTCACCAGTTCCAGTGTCAAAGTTAAAGCACTCGTCCAGCAGCAAAATGGCCTCTGTTTCTGTACCAGGTTTTATAGTTTAGAAGTTTTGTCCTGTGGTTCCAAACTTTGGATCAGGTCCATTTAAAGGGTCATAATATAAATCTGAGGGGTTGTGAGATGATTAATCAGAGGAAACGAGAAGAAAAACAGTTTTGCTACACACAAAAAAATTGTGGTTATTTGGGGATTTTCTCTCATTTGTTTTTCTTGTGTGTGTAAATTAATAAATAATTTGACCTCTTTGAACTTTTTAAGCTATTTAAATGAATCCTCTGAGAAGATGGGAAATGACTCTTTGGTGGAAATGATAACAGCTCATGTGACAAAGCGGTTCCCACCAGACACCTAAAAATGTTGATGAGTCACTGGTTTAATCTTAAATAATACATCTTATTTTATAAACTCATCATTGGAGGAAAGGCTTAATCTGAAAACTAACTAGTAACTACAGCTGTCAAATAAACATATGCCTAAAATCTAAGTACGTCAAAATTGTACATGAGTAAATATACTTAGTTACTCTCTACCTCTGCAGGTAGTTTTCGTCTTATTCATGTACATGTTGAAATATGCCATTGTGAGATTTCCATCACAAACCCAACACAACGGAGAGTTTCATTTGTGGTGCTCACATTTACTCATTTTCCAAGGCGGACAGAAAAGGCTGAATGGAAATACATAGAAATAACAAATAATCACACACAGTGTTGTTGCTCAGTTGCATGTTTTATTCTTTCAGTCTCTCTTGACACGTTACATACTGTAGCTCTGCAGTGAAGCTGTTTGTAGCCTAGATTGCTGTCTTGCTATTTGAAGCTGCGTCGTCACACATCTGGAGTGCTCGATCAATACTCAGGATTATCATCAGATTATAATGAGGCACAAATTGAAGCAAAATATGTTGAGGCAAGGCTTTCTCCTCAGTAAAGACCTGAAAGAACAACAGTTTTTTGTCATTAACCATCATTGTTTCCATTGAAAAGCCGAATAGAGCAATCAGATCATTATGTCTTAATTCAAAACGTTTACAAGTTTCTTATCAGATGTGTGACTGTGAACATTCTTCTTCTGCAGTCTTTGAACACAAGTATATATTCAAAGCTATATTTCCTTTACACATATATTATCAAAGCCATCATACAGTCATTTCGCTAAAGCATTTGCATTTCAGTAGTTCTTCTTTTTTTTTTAACTTGAGTTATTTTTAAATTGACTTTATTTGGCAGCCCCATACACTCATAAAGAAAAAGTACCAATGGAACAAATTGTCATTTGATTTAAATATGTACAGGTTTTGAGGTGATTCTTGTCAAAAGACAGCTCACACTTGTAAAGTCAGACACTAAGACAACATCAAATTGAACTTAGAAGTTTTCCTCCTTCTTCTTCATGTTGTACATTTGCTCCCAGTAAAAGTCTTTTTAAAAACACTCACTATACAGACAGAACACCCAGAAAACATACACACTGGCACATGCATACATAGAGACTCACTCGGCGCATGAAATTAAAACCTATAGAAAGGGAAATGGCGTGTTTTAAGTCTCACACGATTTATCTCTGACATCCTCCTTCTGTATTCAAACAGCAATGAAACACAGCGATTAGCATTCAGCTGATTCCAACAGCCACGCATGCATGAGTTTATACAAGCTTTCAGATCTGTCCCCCTGCCGTCTTTATCACTGAAAACAAAGTGTTGAAGTGCGAGTCGCAGAAGAAGCAGAAGAAATTTCACCTGGTTCGACCACACAGAAGACACTACTGCCAGGACTATATTAGACGACAGAGTCTGACGATAGAGCAGTGATGGTGGGGGGCATTCCCCTGACATATGTTTTACTATAGAAGTGTGTTGGAGTTCAAGTTCATGGTTAAATGTGCACAGAAAAAAACATAACTAAAGTAAAAATGAGGTATGTGTTCGTGTTAATTTATTATTCTAGTACCCCACCTGCAACATGTAAAAGAGGAAATATGAATAGAAGAAATATAGTTTTCTATTTCCAGCAACTCTTTTTAATGTTTTACAAGTAATAGTGCTGATTGTTTCATATACATTTTTGCTTCGCTCTTCCTTTCTATGTGCAAGGCTCAAAAATAGTTATATACATCAAGCACCGTGGTGAAAGAGCTTCGGCACCTATATTTAGTCTTTTTTTTTTCAGCAATTTCCTGTTGATTCATAATCTGAACTTTTTTATTTTGGCACTCAATGGCTAACTTACATTATTTCATGACCATCCTTTTGTTCTTTGCTATTCTTACAGTGATTCTGCTCATCCATGCAGCTCAGGGCCCGACTCTAATCTAAACATTATAATTGCATTCGTACAGTGTTTTACTTGCCTGAGTGTCAGTGACTCAGAGAGCAGAGAGAAGAGCCAGTGCTGACTCCAGATCAGCTTCAAGAGAGCGTGGACTGAATTTGAACTGCACATTAAGGAGGCTACAGTTAAAACTGAAAACATTTCCCTCTCCCACACCTTTAGGTTTCTTATGAAGCACCAGTAAGAAATTACACACCTCTAACAGCTTTATCTGCCATGTTTAATGCATTTCTTTTAATGAAATGTTGTAAACCTTGTTGTTGGTGTTCTGGCCTTCCTTAAGAATGCTTCACCTTCTTCTACTTGTTATTGTCAAAATTCATTTTCAGCATTTCCCACTAAGAAATTGAAGTTGGTTGCATATTCTAGGATGGATTTCTCTGTCTGTGCAATATGGTTGTGGCTTGTTCTTCCCAAGCTGGATGCCAAAATGATTCTTACTGTTACCTAAAGTTTTGGTAACTGCAGTGAATATACATCAATGAGCTTATTTGGCCATTTATTCGCAGATTTAATGCAACATTTACTAAGTTAGTCCAAAGTACATCAGTGATGGATAACATTGTTAAACTATTGATTTTGCCCCTGAAATCCGGTTTACATCCAGCTAATTCACAGATAAAGAAGTGAATTTGACCAACCAGACCGAAACCTTCTTTTTCAGTGTTGCACCTAATTTATATTGGAGGAAGGAGGAGGCATGAGACACAACCCTGCTGCTCCAATACACACATATTATGTGTTTTGCTACATAAAGCATAGATTTATTTAGGACTTAAGGTTGGTTTGCCTGTAGGTTGATCTGTTAGTATGCAGGTACAAAGCAAGCTCAGAATCTGCAGCGGCAGTAAGATGCTGAATTATGACGTCTCAGACTTTACAGATTCAAGCACTTCATTATTAATATCAAACTCGTCAAATTCAGAAATACACTCATTAAACTCCAGGACAACCTTTTTTGCATAATTCAAACGGTCTTTTTGCTCTCTGTTTTTTTGTTTGTTTGTTTACTGGTAGAAGGTAAATTATCAGCCTCACATCAGAAACAAGTGAACTCCCCACTTTTTTAAATATCAGCTCTAAAATTTGGATTTACAGTCAATTATAGCATGAAGGTATAGAGAAAAACTCAGTAACCTAAGCGCGACATCAGTTCAGGGACAGAGAGAGATTTCAATACCTTTCATGTCTCATGTCTCATGTATCTATCTTAGTCTCAAACAAATCCAAAGGAAAATTGTTTAATTATATCATGTTATTAGCAGTAGCAGACAGTATTAGCCTTGCCCATATTATCTTAGCATAAGGAAAACGGAAACATCAGGGAGTAACGTTAATGTTGAGTTGGCACTTTGACTGAGGAGCTCAGCTTAACAACTCAACAACACCTAACGTGTTCTCCATGTCTGATGGCTGGTGTCGAACAGTCCCAAGCTTGGCATATCGTCATATAAGCCAATTAAGATTATCACAGGTTACACTCGCCCCCATGTCAAACCTCCTCATACCAGCATAAATCACACAAATGACCTATTGTGGAATCAAAGCAGCAAGTTTGCATCCCTGAAATTTGTGTGGACTGGACTTGAGGTTATAGTGAGCTTAGGTATTAGGTATTTGCTTGATTATTTTCAGATGCTCAGGTTATCAAATGTTTTGATTGTGTGGAGTGAATACGTCATGCTATGCTTTCCTGTAGCTGACAGCACTGTACCTGTACTAACTGTACTTTACATCCAACCACAAAATGACAGGGTCCACCTACATGAAGGTCTGTCCCCTCTGCAGGGCAGTGACATCTGCTTGGAGCAGCAATGACAACAAATCCAGCTCTGCTACTCAATCACAGTTCCAGTGCTCAAGGTCTCCTCAGACCGAAGCTGATTTGTGTGGACAGCAGGAAGAATAAACAGTGTGACTCAGTAAATGAAAAGGGTTCGAATGTAAACACGGTGTTGCCGTATGCCGTGTTTCCACTGCATGGTTACACTCAGCTCGACTCAGTTCGCTCTTTTTTGGATTTCCATGGTCAAAAGTTGTAGACAGTACCTGGTACTTTTTTCAGTATCACCTCGGTTGAGTTTCCAAGCGAGCTGAGCAGATATTAAAAGGTGGAGTAAAAACACTGCAGACCTGGTCCAATCATCTTGTTGTCTGCGCTCTGATGCAGGATTTCTCAGACTCTCCTGTTTTTGTTCTTCTTTTGTCTTGCTGCATTCAGCCTTTTCTGAAAGAAAGTTTGTCTCCTCGCTGTGAAAAACAGCAGCTTTGATATCCTCCATTGCTCCTGTGTTTGAGTATTTACGTTTAAAATAATGTCACAGCAGTTTCAAGATTCACTAAGACTCCCGTCTACGTTGAGGGGATACTATCTGCAGCGGAAAATGAAATTGAGATGTATTGAAAGTATCTGGTACCAAAAGTGAGTTGAGTCAAGCAGAGTCAAGCTGTTGCATATAGTGGAAACACGTCTATAGTTACAGGTGTGTATTGCGTTGGTGTGGTACTGTTGCTGGATGCAGTGGAAGTCACATGACCACGGCCCCCGTTGCTGCCGGAGTGGGGAAGTGTCAAGATCTCCCAGTGCTGGAGGAAGAAGGTGGAGACGCTGATGACCGGTCGCTCTCTCTCTGGTCACTGTCCTCAGCAGAGGCAGGTGCTGCAGAGTTACTGTGAGAGACAGAAATTAAAATATTAAAAAATATGTAAAACCTTCTTCATGTTACTCTTTGATTCTTTTTTATGTGGTACTGGAAGATGAAAAGTAAAGCTTGACTTTACAGGTCTCTAGAAGGGAAGTGAAATACTGCATGTTGTAAATTCCTAGATCTTTCTAGGAAAAGCACTTTATTTTATTTAGCATTTATATGCAGTATATAAACATTTAATAAAGGGTTTATAACTGAACTGTAGCTGTAAGCATCTGTAAGTATCTATTGATCTATTGATATCTCTGTCAACAACTATAACTTCTCCTGTGGATCATCATCTGTGGAAACTGCTGTACCAACCAATAATAGATGAATATAAAATATGTCCTCATAGTTATGACTGTTGACAAATACTGTACATTAATGCGCACTTAAAGATGTCCACATAGCTGCACACAACTACATCATATTGCGTTTTGGACCATTTTTAAAATCACTGAACATTGCTCATAAATACTGCAGGGGGATTTACAATGTTACCCATGCAAACTAAAGGACCATTAAAATAAAGCGTTACCAAAGGAAACATAATTTGGACAGGGAGGACTGGCAGATAGATAAGGTAGAGCAAGTGTGTGTCACCTGTCTCCAGTCTGCGTGATGAGCCTCCTGCAGGTCTCCATCTGAACATCGAGGCCTCTCTTCATCGAGCACATCTCCATGTACTCGTGCAGATGTCTGTTCATATCGCTCTTTGCTGTGGCCAGTTCCAGCTGTGTCAGAAAACATGCAGTCAGACATAATGCCATGAAAAAAAATCTATTTCCTGTACTTCTGTACAACTATGAGGTGATGGCTACATGGAAGGCAGAGAGTTACGTTAATGCTGCTATGCTTCAAACAGTTTTTATGTCATGTCCAAGTAAAGAATCATTTGTTTGATTACACATGTGGGAGATTGAAAGAACATGCAGTGCAAGGAAACAGGAAGGACAAATGCATTAAGAGGCTCTTACGCCTTGATTAAAGAATTTAAAGTAACTTAATGCACCATTAAAACCACCACTTCTGTGAATTTGCAGGCAACACTAGCCGGCACAAATGTTAGTCGCCTGCATTAGACATCAGAAATGTGGTATTAAGAGCTCGATGTACATGAAAAAACAAGCAAAATACATGAACAGGGACGTTATTTAAGGTATTCTTAATTTAATACAGAGCAAGTGTCTGACCTCAATCTGGTCAATTGTCTCTTGGTATTCCTTCTCTCTGGACTTGAAAAGACATTCAGTGTCATTAATCACCTTTTCCAGACAGTCCTCCTGGTAGAGAGAAAGAGAGCAGAGAGATGTCTTGAGTAGGTATGAGCATATGAGCACACACATGTTCAATTGCACCAACATGTGTTTGTGTGCTTATCATCCCACAATCAGACACTAAGCGAAGTTACACGGCTATTAAAACACAGCTGACTTTATGCTCCCATCAGCTCCAATTTCACTGACTAATGCAACTCCTCCCTTTGCAGTCTGTTCAAATACCACACAGCCGCTGAATGAAAACAAACACCTACATGCATTTCTTGGAAACAAACACACTGTACACCAATACAAGCCAGACACAGCATCTGTCTGAGTGTGTCTGAGTGTGTGTGTGTTTCGTCCTGAAATGGCCCCGCCACAGTAGAGCGATGAAGGTCAGTAGATTGGACTCCACATCAATTCCATTCATGACGTCAGGGCTTTAAAAGCTTCCTTGAAATCTGAACCGTCAATATCAACACTCATGCAGCTGTTCATAGGATGATGAGTGATAAAAACTGGCAGAAGCAAAAATTCTGCTCCCTCATTGTTCTACTGACTGAATTTAGCATTCACTGCATCAGGTGTGTGGACACAGACATGCAATCCAACACATCTAAAAAAAAAAAGAGCTGAATCAGCATTTCTCCTATTTGAGCATTATAAGCTTCACAGTATCTTATATGTTGCAGCTGTTTTACTGGACTGAATTAGCTGTTGCGTTTGTTCGTCCATGTACTTAAGCCAAGATCCATTCTTTAAAAACAGAGCTCAGAGATCTCACTGAAACCACAGCCTACCTCTCCTGGTGGGTGGGTGGGGTCAGGAGGCAGAGTGCATCCTGGGAAGTCCTCCCAAAGAAGCAGCGTCTCTTCAGTCTCCTCCCAGGCCAGACTGTCGCAATCATCTTCAAACTCACATTCCCGCCTTAAAAACAAAACACACATCGGAAAATAATTAGCAGAGCTGCAGGACTGAAGGATGCTAATATCATCACGTTTCAAAGTCAGACGCACAGTTGGTTCAGCATCCTCTGCATCTCCTCATTGATCTGGTTGGCTGATGAGCCACAGTGCTCTTCGTCTTTGACCACGCCTCCATCGCTCTCAGAGGTGCTGACAGGTTCGTCACACTCACTCCCGTTGAAGGATAGCGGCGTTTGTTTCCGGCGGCAGTTTAGAGATGATTGGTTGTTAGGAACCTGCAGGAAAATAATCAGGATTCAGCTTAAAAAGATCCGACCGCCAGCATCAACATACAAGACAAAATATCACAGGAAGTGACTCAAATAAAACAACCAGATATGACAGCATTAACTTCCTGGTACCTGGTACATCTGGATTACATCTTCACAGTTCCTCTGCTGAGCGACGTCACAGAGACGAGCGGTGATATCGATCCTGCGACAGATGTCCATGTCTACCTTCATGGCTTTCTCCTGGATCTTACTGTCCAACTCCGACAGGTTCTACAGAGAGGATGGAGGGAACCAGATAAGACAAAGGGACGGGGTGACCTACTGGGAAAACACTTTTATCTACTCTTTTACAAATGCTAATAAATCCGTATTATAAAAAAAAATAATTATTATTATACATCCTCTTCTGACATGACCTGGTGTTTCAATCACATATACGTGTTTCTATTCAATGATAATGCAAATGTAAATAAACTTTGTTGAGTTTGGGTCTAATAATCCATCAAGTCTGGAGGCGTAAATGTTAAGTGTTTAATTAATGGATGTGAAGTCGGAGCTCTGCAGCCCTTTTCCCAGTATTAAGTGGTCAAACAGTTCTGGGATCTTCCTCATAAATTAAAGGGCTGGCTAAAAAGACAAGCTGGAGGAGGATAAACCACCACCAGATATTTTTCTGCTCTGGCAACAAACATGGCAGCCCAATGTTAATGGCTTATTACTGATGTATGAATCATCAAGTGGCTCACTGACGCTGAAAACGTGACTGATTGTGGAGTTTTCTTTGAGATGTCACACTCACAGTGTTTCTTATTACCAGTAAATAATAATATCATCACAGTCCACCAATTAAGAGTGAAGGGACATTGCTGCTAAAGAGCATAGTTATGAGTATATATGACCAGTATGTGACTGTGTAGGTTGTGCTGCGCTCACATTGCTCATGAGGCCTTTGAAGAGAACCAGCTCTGCCTTCAGCTGCTGAACTCTGAGAGCCAGCTCGTCCTGACAGCCTTCACTCTCCTGCAGGTCCTGCACACATTATGGAAGTCGTAAAAAAACACATGTGTAAGTGCAAACATGCCCACACACAGAGTGGGCCTGACGCGTCTCTGTCTTTACTGGAAATTACAGGTTGCATCACGCGAGCAGAGGTCATCAACAAAGCAAAAGCTTTCATCAGGACGAAAACATTGTAAAACCTAAATGCATAATGATCTCTGAGGAGCTCTACATTTGCCTCATGGCATTATAATTCTCCTCTTCCTGCCCTCTTATTCATGTGCGCTACAATGTTGATCGGGTCCATTTCAGTCTCATGCGGTTTTTGCTGCGCGCGGTCTCATGTTAATGTAGAGCCACCTGCTAAACGGGGTCAGATTCCTGGCATCGGTAAACGTGCAAACATACAGGTATGTGTACACACATGCATGCACACACCTACCTACCCGCACCGCACACACACACACAAAGAAAATCAACAGGAAATCAAATCATTTGTGGGAAGGAAGCACAAATATAGCAATGAGAACAAGAACAGTCTAACACTTTAACTCTTTATAGGGCACTCATTGAAATACTTTGAAATTCAAAAATTCAACCCTAGAGTGTTATCGGACGACATAACAAAACTTTATTTCTATTGTAACATTTTCACAGGTTTTCACGTATGTAAGGTGAGCGGAAATTACCAAAAATAGTCACTTGCCCGATAAAGGGTTAAGCAGTGAGAGTTATTGGTCAAAGAAAAAAGAAAAAAATTACAATAGAGTCCAACAGCTTATGTATGAGTCAGGACTTGAACCAGTGTAGTAATGATGGTAATGATAGATGCTGTGAGAACTTGCTGCCTCCCACTGTATCAGCTGTCGCACACTCTGTATTTAAACTATGCAATCAGTTTAAATTAAACATCTAAACTGCAACCACTGACTCTCTGATTACTACTGGCAGGCCAGGGAAACACGCATGGTATCTTCATGGTTACTTCAAAGTTAACTGCATCATATCTGAAGTGTCACACCTAGCAATTTATTTTGGATGTTTCAATGAGTCATGCTGATGCCAAAGCTGTCAAATGTAACGCCTTCAGTTAAGACACACTGCATTGTTGGTCTTCAGCCACGTCTATCTATACACACACACACACACACACACACACACACACACACACACACACACACACACACACACACACAAAGGACTACAGAATGTTACCTCTTGTAGGTCTGCAATTTTCTGTTGCAGATCCATCCTCATGGTGTATTCTTCTTCCCATCTAAGAGACACACAGATATATAAGGTTTTAGTCAATGTCTTAATGAAAAGAGAGAACAAACAGATGAAGAACATATAGGCCGAGGGTTTTATCCCATGTTGTGTAGATATTAATATGTATGGGCCCATGTACAAAATTTCATACAGTTGAAAGTGTATCTGTCTTGCCCAGCTACAACTCACAATCAAATTCTTCCTGACACATACCATAACATGACACTGTTGTTCAGGATTCTCCAAAAAGCAGTCACAGACTTTTGAATTAGATGCATAGGGAGCACGTATGGTTTGAGAACAGCAGCAAAAGTGATGTGAAGGTGACACCATTTCTTTAAAAATTTGATGCCTAGTTTGCCATTTTTTGTACTGTTGCTGCTGAACTACAGTATATACAACAATACCAATATATCCACAATAACCTGGCTGATTTGTGGGTAAAGCTCTGCTGTTGAAAAAGGCATCTACTCTTCACATAAAACATATCTAACTTGACATTTAATCCCCTCAAAGGTTCCCTGTGGAGCTGTTTGTATGAGTGGGTCACCATTTCCTTTATCTTGCACACACACATGCAGGTCCTGGTTTAAGACTATTGCATTGATCACTGCTAGGAAGTAAACATGAATATACAGGTTGCTGGACTTTAAAGAGAATTGGATTTGCAAATGTTTTATGAGGAAGGAAACACACTTGACACATTTGTTAGTGCTCCAGGATAAACACAACACATTTTGGCGAGTAACACTGAACATGAACATAACTTGTTCGTTTACAAGAAAACTCCAAAGGGCCTTTTTAAAACCACCTTATTAAACTGCAATTTCAGGGTCAGCCAACATCATTTCCAAAAGCAGGAATGACACAAAACGGTTGACTTTCAGATGCTGGATTTCCATTTCAGATGCACAAAAAATGGCAACTGGATTTCAATCTGGACCTGATAATAAAATGTAGATGCAGTTTAGTTAATTTATATTAGGATGCAAGTCTGAATATGAATGAAACAAGCAGGTGTAAAAGTGTGTGAGCGATTTGCTTATTCACTTGCAGATGAATTGCTTGTTTGATTAATTGTGTGCCACTGTGGTGCAGCCCAGATGATTGACTCACGAGTCTGAGCGTTAATACATTTAAAAGCCTGAGCACAGATCCTGCATGTGAGCTCAGATTCTGCCACTTCATACAACACACATGCCCAGGGGAAATCCACTCACTGCAGAGTCTCTTATATAAATGCTGTTTTAAATGCAGAATGCTGCAGCAACGCCGAGCCCTTCAGGGAATTCTAAATCCGAAAGAAACTGAGTCATGAAACTGGAGTTGTTGTTGTCTGGGAGGATGCTTGTTTGATGGGTAAGGTGAGAGCGTGCAGAAAGCAGACAAGTGCTTCCTTCTGCAAGCCAAGCCCCCATCCAGCAGTTACAGCTTGCAGTGCATGCTGCATTGCAGATACAGTGTGGAGTGTGAAGAGGGGGGGGGTGAGCAGGGGGAGAGGAGAGAGAGAGAGAGAACATAAGAGAGAGAGAAAGCGTGTGGGACAGTGGAGGGTTCGTGTGAGAAAGAGAAGGTGAAAGTG